>CALYCA010000196.1:0-27000 GCA_944452715.1 Ophion slaviceki | reverse complement strand
TTGAAGTTTTTTTTTCGGATGATCCAATGATGAGTTATGCAGTTCACTGCAATTTTTTGGAGGTGTCTGCAAAGATGTGCTCTCAATGGCTCATTTCTGCGTAATTGTTAATGACAATTTTACAGAATATTCTTCAAATGTCCTTTTATTATATACTTCTTACACAAATAAATACATATCAGCTGTGTCGTAAAAAAAAATTATCCTAAATATGCTTTTTTTCGTAGCGAAATAGCCTTACCCCCCCCCCCCCCCGCCCTTGCCCTTAACACGTCTGGCCACCCTGGCCACTCGAAAAATGGGCATTATTTTTTAAAAGTCATAAACTCAACAGTATAAAACAATATATGTTAATTTTTTAACCTAAGGTAAGAGACAGCTTTGAAAATGCCTCAAATAAATTTTATTTTAAAGTATTATAGGACGAATATTATTGTAAGATGAATTTCCGTTTCAGGCAAACAACGAAAAAGCATCTTCGTTGACAGAATCATGAAGAAAAAAGTTTATTTTTCATGTTGCCAAGTAACGAAGTAACTTGGCTCGGATCAGTACAGTAAATACTGAAGCGAAGGAACGGATTTATAAATAAAAGGATCATTGTCGAATTTTTGTCAATACTTGTGGTTTTATTTATTTAACTCTTTAAAAGAATGCACAGCCGTCTCGGATTTTTTTATGCTACGATTCACATCCTACATTAATAACTGTTCAATAGCCGGGTAAGTAGGGAAAAATTGCCCTCGCATTTTTTCCAGCGAAATTTGGAGTGTATTCTGAGGTGTCAAAAAAACGAATTTTCTGAAAATGTCATCCCCGTCAGCGCAATGGTTTTAGAAAAATGAATTTTTTTTAAATATAAAAAAATTCCGGAAACGGTTCAGTGGATCGATTTGATTTTTTTTTGGTGCTTGTTCCAATCAAACGTGTTACGAAATAAAATTATAGAACATCTTGCGAAAGATTAAGGTTTAAAAAAATGTTCCTTCTTTTATTTTATTTTTACTATAATCCACTTGGGGTGCAATAACAAAATTTTTTTCATATAATTTTTGAGCACCTTATTAGATTATATAATTTTTTCAAAATGATCGGTTTGGTACGTCACAGTGAAAAAAAAAGAAACACACTTTATTGATATATTTCCGTTATATATCTATATAACTAAAATATATCAATAAAGTGTGTTTCTTTTTTGTTCACTGTGGCGTACCAAACCGATCATTTAGTCACATATCAGACTTTATTGATATATTTTAGTTATATATCTATATAACTAAAATATATCAATAGTTTCTTTTTTTTCACTGCGGCGTACCAAACCGATCGTTTTAAAAAAATTATATAATCTAATAAGGTGCCCAAAGATTATATGAAAAAAATTTCATTATTGTACCCCAAGTGGATTATAGTAAAAAATAATAAAACAAGGAACATTATTTTTTTTTCAAATCTTAATCTTTCGCAAAATGTTCTCTAATTGTATTTCGTGACACGTTTGATTGGAACAACTACCAAAAAAAATCAAATCGATCCACTTAACCGTTTCCGGAATATTTTATAATTAAAAAAAAATCATTCTTCTAAAACCATTGCGTTGACGGGGATGAAAGGCCATAGCCGGGTAAGTAGGGAAAAATTGCCCTCGCATTTTTTCCAGCGAAATTTGGAGTATCTTCTGAGGTATAAAAAAAAACAAATTTTCTGAAAATGTCATCCCTGTCAACGCAATGGTTTTAGAAAAATGATTTTTGTTTGAATATAAAAAAATTCCGGAAACGATTCAGCGGATCGATTTGATTTTTTTTTTTTTGGTATTTGTTCCAATCAAACGTGTTACGAAATAAAATTATAGAACATATTGCGAAAGATTAAGATTTGAAAAAAAAAATAATATTCCTTGATTTATTATTTTTTACTATAATCCACTTGGGGTACAATAACGACATTTTTTTCATATAATCTTTGGGCACCTTGTGAGATTATATAATTTTTTTCAAAATGATCGGTTTGGTACGCCACAGTGAAAAAAAAAGAAACACTATTGATATATTTTCGTTATATATCTATATAACTAAAATATATCAATAAAGTGTGTTTCTTTTTTTTTCACTGTGGCGTACCAAACCGATTATTTTGAAAAAATTATATAATCTCACAAGGTGCCCAAAGATTATATGAAAAAAATGTCGTTATTGTACCCCAAGTGGATTATAGTAAAAAATAATAAATCAAGGAATATTATTTTTTTTTTCAAAGCTTAATCTTTCGCAATATGTTCTATAATTTTATTTCGTAACACGTTTGATTGGAACAAATACCAAAAAAAAAAAATCAAATCGATCCGCTGAATCGTTTCCGGAATTTTTTTATATTCAAACAAAAATCATTTTTCTAAAACCATTGCGTTGACAGGGATGACATTTTCAGAAAATTTGTTTTTTTTTATACCTCAGAAGATACTCCAAATTTCGCTGGAAAAAATGCGAGGGCAATTTTTCCCTACTTACCCGGCTATGGCCTTTCATCCCCGTCAACGCAATGGTTTTAGAAGAATGATTTTTTTTTAATTATAAAATATTCCGGAAACGGTTAAGTGGATCGATTTGATTTTTTTTGGTAGTTGTTCCAATCAAACGTGTCACGAAATACAATTAGAGAACATTTTGCGAAAGATTAAGATTTGAAAAAAAAATAATGTTCCTTGTTTTATTATTTTTTACTATAATCCACTTGGGGTACAATAATGAAATTTTTTTCATATAATCTTTGGGCACCTTATTAGATTATATAATTTTTTTTAAAACGATCGGTTTGGTACGCCGCAGTGAAAAAAAAGAAACTATTGATATATTTTAGTTATATAGATATATAACTAAAATATATCAATAAAGTCTGATATGTGACTAAATGATCGGTTTGGTACGCCACAGTGAACAAAAAAGAAACACACTTTATTGATATATTTTAGTTATATAGATATATAACGGAAATATATCAATAAAGTGTGTTTCTTTTTTTTTCACTGTGACGTACCAAACCGATCATTTTGAAAAAATTATATAATCTAATAAGGTGCTCAAAAATTATATGAAAAAAATTTCGTTATTGCACCCCAAGTGGATTATAGTAAAAATAAAATAAAAGAAGGAACATTTTTTTAAACCTTAATCTTTCGCAAGATGTTCTATAATTTTATTTCGTAACACGTTTGATTGGAACAAGCACCAAAAAAAAATCAAATCGATCCACTGAACCGTTTCCGGAATTTTTTTATATTTAAAAAAAATTCATTTTTCTAAAACCATTGCGCTGACGGGGATGACATTTTCAGAAAATTCGTTTTTTTGACACCTCAGAATACACTCCAAATTTCGCTGGAAAAAATGCGAGGGCAATTTTTCCCTACTTACCCGGCTATTGAACAGTTATTAATGTAGGATGTGAATCGTAGCATAAAAAAATCCGAGACGGCTGTGCATTCTTTTAAAGAGTTAAATAAATAAAACCACAAGTATTGACAAAAATTCGACAATGATCCTTTTATTTATAAATCCGTTCCTTCGCTTCAGTATTTACTGTACTGATCCGAGCCAAGTTACTTCGTTACTTGGCAACATGAAAAATAAACTTTTTTCTTCATGATTCTGTCAACGAAGATGCTTTTTCGTTGTTTGCCTGAAACGGAAATTCATCTTACAATAATATTCGTCCTATAATACTTTAAAATAAAATTTATTTGAGGCATTTTCAAAGCTGTCTTACCTTAGGTTAAAAAATTAACATATATTGTTTTATACTGTTGAGTTTATGACTTTTAAAAAATAATGCCCATTTTTCGAGTGGCCAGGGTGGCCAGACGTGTTAAGGGCAAGGGCGGGGGGGGGGGGGGGTAAGGCTATTTCGCTACGAAAAAAAGCATATTTAGGATAATTTTTTTTTACGACACAGCTGATATGTATTTATTTGTGTAAGAAGTATATAATAAAAGGACATTTGAAGAATATTCTGTAAAATTGTCATTAACAATTACGCAGAAATGAGCCATTGAGAGCACATCTTTGCAGACACCTCCAAAAAATTGCAGTGAACTGCATAACTCATCATTGGATCATCCGAAAAAAAAACTTCAAGAAGATTGTATTAGTTAATAAGTTTCTTGAGGTAACGCTGACGAGTTTTTTTTCATCATTTTAATTCATTTTGCAATAATATAGGTTCCAATTTTTTAAATGAAAAATCGCTATTTTGTCTTCTAGGTGTGACTAAAAATTGAAAATAAAAAAAATAAAAATAAAAACGCGACAGCGTTACCTCAAGAAACTTATTAACTAATACAATCTTCTTGGATTTTTTTTCGGATTATCCAGTGGTGAGTTATGCAGTTCACCGCAATGTAACTTTTTTTTTGTGGCGTCTGAGAATATTTGCTGTCACTGGCTTATTTCTGCACAATTGTTAACGAAAATTTCACAGAATATTCTTCAAATGTCCTTTTATTTTATACTAATTATATAAATAAATATATATAAACAGTGTCGTCAACAAACAATATCGAAAATATGCTTTTTTGTAGCAAATTATCCTTACCCCCCACCCTTAATGATTCTGCGCTTTTCAACACAGCGTATTCATGTTATACGATGATTCAATTTTTTCATATATAGTAGACGATATGTCACACATTAATGAAAAATAAATATATCCGACATGCACTGTTCTGAGGCATTAAGTGTTTGAACAACATGGATAATAATAATGTGGACGTTTAAATCTGTAATGAAAGGAATCGTTTTATGATATTAATTTCTTGTAAATGCATATGATTTTTTCATCGATATTTTTGATGATTAAAAAGTTGATTATAAAATGTAGACTTTGCACAATGATTTTTAAGAATAAATCAAGAGCCACAAGAAATGAAATTCAGAACAAAATTAAACATCCTCTTGAAGATCATAATCCTGTATTCAACGGCAACGAAAATCTGTCCAACTGTACGAGGCCACCAGTTTTTCTTTCACACGATTATTATATGAGTTTTCAGTTCTCTTAGTATTGCTTATCGTTACTCTCAAGTACTCAAAAATGACGCTTTTTTCCGCGAATTATGGAAGAATTAAAATTTTAGGGGACTACATATATGTTCGTGGCATTATTAAGGAATAAAGCTATAGAAAAATGCCGCTCGTGAAATTTCCATTCAAAATCAGTCGATAAACGAGAGAACTGACAGAGCGGGTAGTCGGTACATGTGAAAACATTTTGCTTGTATATTTCTCGTTCCCGGGTATGGGTGATTCGGAAAAAGTACAGTCGCTAGGAAATGGAAGTTGAGCACGCAGCGCGTGGCGAGTTGAGACACGGTGCGAGTTGAAACGGTAGCAAAAAATGCCCGGCCCGAATCTGAAGAGTGGGGTTACGCGAGCGTCGGGGAAACGGCGGGCTGCTACGGTGTCCACTTGGGTCTGTGGCGAGTTGCCCGCTTTGGCAAGTTGAACAGACGGCGAGTTGAAGTGGCGACTTGACACAGAGGCGACTTGCACGGTGCAGAGTTGACACCCCGCCCCTCTCGCGTTGCTGCCACCTGCGAGAATCCTCGCATAAATTCTCCGCAGTCTTGCTAATAAATCCCCTGTTTCTTTCTCTCCTTCTCTCTTTCTCGTCCCTTCAACCTCCCGCAAGCCTTTCACTTTCTTGCTCGCACTTTGGAACTCGGAAGAGGCGAAAGGAAATGAGACGAGTATGCGTGTGTGTGTGTGTGTGTGTGTGTGTGTGTGTGTGTGTGTGTGTGTGTGTGTGTGTGTGTGTGTGTGTGTGTGTGTGTGTGTGTGTGTGTGTGTGTGTGTGTGTGTGTGTGTGTGTGTGTGTGTGTGTGTGTGTGTGTGTGTGTGTGTGTGTGTGTGTGTGTGTGTGTGTGTGTGTGTGTGTGTGTGTGTGTGTGTGTGTGTGTGTGTGTGTGTGTGTGTGTGTGTGTGTGTGTGTGTGTGTGTGTGTGTGTGTGTGTGTGTGTGTGTGTGTGTGTGTGTGTGTGTGTGTGTGTGTGTGTGTGTGTGTGTGTGTGTGTGTGTGTGTGTGTGTGTGTGTGTGTGTGTGTGTGTGTGTGTGTGTGTGTGTGTGTGTGTGTGTGTGTGTGTGTGTGTGTGTGTGTGTGTGTGTGTGTGTGTGTGTGTGTGTGTGTGTGTGTGTGTGTGTGTGTGTGTGTGTGTGTGTGTGTGTGTGTGTGTGTGTGTGTGTGTGTGTGTGTGTGTGTGTGTGTGTGTGTGTGTGTGTGTGTGTGTGTGTGTGTGTGTGTGTGTGTGTGTGTGTGTGTGTGTGTGTGTGTGTGTGTGTGTGTGTGTGTGTGTGTGTGTGTGTGTGTGTGTGTGTGTGTGTGTGTGTGTGTGTGTGTGTGTGTGTGTGTGTGTGTGTGTGTGTGTGTGTGTGTGTGTGTGTGTGTGTGTGTGTGTGTGTGTGTGTGTGTGTGTGTGTGTGTGTGTGTGTGTGTGTGTGTGTGTGTGTGTGTGTGTGTGTGTGTGTGTGTGTGTGTGTGTGTGTGTGTGTGTGTGTGTGTGTGTGTGTGTGTGTGTGTGTGTGTGTGTGTGTGTGTGTGTGTGTGTGTGTGTGTGTGTGTGTGTGTGTGTGTGTGTGTGTGTGTGTGTGTGTGTGTGTGTGTGTGTGTGTGTGTGTGTGTGTGTGTGTGTGTGTGTGTGTGTGTGTGTGTGTGTGTGTGTGTGTGTGTGTGTGTGTGTGTGTGTGTGTGTGTGTGTGTGTGTGTGTGTGTGTGTGTGTGTGTGTGTGTGTGTGTGTGTGTGTGTGTGTGTGTGTGTGTGTGTGTGTGTGTGTGTGTGTGTGTGTGTGTGTGTGTGTGTGTGTGTGTGTGTGTGTGTGTGTGTGTGTGTGTGTGTGTGTGTGTGTGTGTGTGTGTGTGTGTGTGTGTGTGTGTGTGTGTGTGTGTGTGTGTGTGTGTGTGTGTGTGTGTGTGTGTGTGTGTGTGTGTGTGTGTGTGTGTGTGTGTGTGTGTGTGTGTGTGTGTGTGTGTGTGTGTGTGTGTGTGTGTGTGTGTGTGTGTGTGTGTGTGTGTGTGTGTGTGTGTGTGTGTGTGTGTGTGTGTGTGTGTGTGTGTGTGTGTGTGTGTGTGTGTGTGTGTGTGTGTGTGTGTGTGTGTGTGTGTGTGTGTGTGTGTGTGTGTGTGTGTGTGTGTGTGTGTGTGTGTGTGTGTGTGTGTGTGTGTGTGTGTGTGTGTGTGTGTGCTAGTTTTGGCAGACAGAAGGGCCTATTGGGTACAATTAAGCGCACAGGGTGTTGACGTAGTGAAGCCTTTCTACCCAGTAACATGAATGTCGCATACGTGCCCATCGCACACCCACACCCACCCACACACACCTGCTAGGGTCTTCGGTGAGCTCGGTTGCAGCACGTTGTCGTCGGCGTTCATCGTACCTCCATAGGGCTCTTTCCTCCGAGAGCCCACGAAAGAGTAACCCCCCTCTCTCTCTCTCTCTCTCCCTCTCCCCTCATCTCGCCGGGAAGAACCCCTCTGCTGGTCATTTTTGCTGGTCGCACATATCTCCCGGGCGTGCGGGCTCAACGACGAGCAACCTCGCGAGGGAATATATGCACGGTGTAACGTTACAACGTGTACTTATCGAGAGAGAGAGAGAGAGAGAGAGAGAGAGAGAGAGAGAGAGAGAGAGAGAGAGAGAGAGAGAGCGAGAGAGTGAAAGATATTTGCGTCCGTGTACGTTGAGTCTGTCGTGTACACTTTTACTTTCGTTACGGGCCTTTTTACACGATCTCCAACTATAGAGATCGTAGACACGCCGGATCACTAATAGCCGTCCGGCATTGTTCACACCGTCATCCGAACGTGCGAGGCTGAGTCACCTATATTTTATCATGGATTCGCAGAAAGAGAGGGAGGGAGAGAGAAAGAGTGAGAGATCCAGTCGGCCACAAAAAGAATGAATTCGATCCTGGAGAACGATGATGGACATTTGACACGTCAGTGTCCAAAAAAACGTTCCTCATTCATTCATTTGCCAAGTCCGAACGATACATTCGTTTGTCTCGAAGCTGACTCATGCACAGTCCCATTCTTAAGGTAGTACCTCCACAGAAGAGTTGAATTAAGAAATGGTTGAAATTTGACATATATCTTATTTAATACATTATCCAAACATCTGTGCAATTTGAATAAGTTTGATCACCCCAAACCTGAGATATTTACACTTAAAGTTGGCTTGGTTTACACGTAAAAAATGCGTTATGATGGGCAAACATTAATTTTAGAGCATCATTAATTTTACCGTCAAAACTAAAATTAAGAAATTGATAAAAAACGAGGATAAGCTAGAGTAAGATATCCCGAATAATGTGAAAAAAATGAGAATGATTCACCATCTAGTTTCCAAGATACAACCATGAAAAGCCCTCACAATTTTGGTGCAAAGCCTGGAAAAAAAACAATTGGGGCAAAGCCTCGACAGTCCCGGCAAAAAGTTTACTGGCAATGGTAGATCAAAAACACAATTTAAAATATACTTTACGGCAATAAATGATATCCATCGTATTATGTACTAGTACCGAGTCAATATTGCGTAGTTTTTAATTTTATTTATTACTAATTAAACCAATTATCAATCTTTTAAACACGAAAATGGTATGTAAACTTTTGCTTGAGATTTTCGCAGAGGAACTACCTTAATAGTCTTGAATTTTGGTTCAATGGAGCGCAACGAAATTTTTTTTTCCTTCTTCATTTTTGTTGCCAGCGGAAAGTTTTTTCTGGATCATATTTCGCAGATTCAGCTTCTACATCGCTAAATCATAATCCTTAAGAATGTTTGCTCGATATCGTAGCTCAAATCTGCTCAATAAAAATTGGGAAATTCGAGGAAAAAATCATTTTCGTTGCACAGTGTCGTTCGGGATAAACTCGATCGTTGTTTTATTTGCGAATGATTGGCTTATTTTATTTTTTGGTCCACAAGCCAGCGAGGCACGCAAATGGACTGCGGAAATTTCTCACCTTTCGTAAACGTCAAAGGAGCCCTGATATACCACAGTCACGGACGTAGCTATAGCTTTTACAAGGGAGGGGTCCAACACTATACTTTACAAAGGTAAACTAGCTTTGGTTCGCGACTTCGTTCACGACATAAAAAGACAAAGCTGTTAACCCTAACAAAATCAATGGATTAGACATTGAAAATCCCATAAATACGTTAGAATCCATATCACGAGCAAGTAAAGCTTCAGGCAAACGCTAGTTTATCTAAGTACGTTTAAATAAAACATGTAATGTAAGTATTGAGGTATTTTTTTATGACGAAAGTAACAAAGCTTCAACTGTAGGTAATTATAAACCTTTAAATTATATATAACACAATATTAAGAAATTATTCTTTGCTTATATTTTAATGAAGGATTATTAAGTTTGCGACGCTTTGGTATTTAGCTGTAACTTAAGTTAACGTAATTTGAGTTCCATTAATCATAATAATGACTTTGATTTAATACTTTAATTTAAAGTATTAAATTTAACCTTTTACGTCTTACTGCCAACTTATTTATAATTTCTTCGGCATCTAGTTGCACTGCGAGATCACGATGAACATTCATTAGCGCAAGACCAGTCAGTCTTTCATCTCCCATTTTGTTTCGCATGTAAGTTTTCAACCTCTTTAGAGTGGAGAAACATCTTTCAGGTGTAGCAGTGGACACTGGGAGTGTGGCTAAAATGATTAAAAGCTTTTTTATTAAAGGGAAAAACTCTTTATCGCACTGATCAATAGCTTCTATTGCAGTGGCAGGTTTTTCCGCTACAGATTTCCAGTGATTGTGCCATATCTCATATTCACTCAGAAAAAACGTGTCTTCATTTTCACCCAGAAACGTTTGTGCTATCTTTTTAAGACTTTCTTTTGTCCTGGAGTCATTACTGATCTTCTCCGGTAGAAGCATTTGAATCGTTTCGATCGTTTCTTCGTGTGGTTTAAAGCGAGCATCGAGTTCCGTAATCACATGTTCAATGAAAGGGTAAAATACATTTCGACGGTAATATATTTGGGCAGTTTCTCCTGGTACATTATAATATTATATTATATTTTTACATTTATTTGCGTAATTAAAATACATTTTCAAATAGTTTACTCAGTATTGAGCATTTATTATCATGTCAACATTTTTACACAACGACTTTTCTTGGTCAATAACATTCCTGACTGTTGTATATCGTGTTCCCCAAATACAGGCTACTACACACAATTTTTGGTGAATTAATATTATTTTGATTTTCGGATAAGTATGGATTTTTTTTGCGATATATGAATATGTATATTGATACATTGGAGTATTTATAAATCATAAAGATACATTGTATGTACGTAATCGATTTGATTCGACATCCAAAGAGTTTTATTATCGTCAAACTCGTTTTCGGATATTAATATCGTGTTCGTTTCGTGATGGACAGCGTGTCCGCGTATACGAGTTACCGCCAAAAGCGACGGCGGACGACCAACGCTCCTGCGAGGCGGTCCCGCCACCTGCATACTTTTTAGCACCCGCCGCTGTTTTTCGTCCTTCGTCGCCCGCTGCTATGGGAGTGTCACTAAGGCGTTTGCCAGGTTATAACTACGCAAAAATCTCATCTAAATTCGCCCAGTAACGTTTCCGTGATAGAAAAAAACAGACATATCTACATACAAATACGAAACAAACGATTTATTACGATTCTACAAAATATTCCGAAAATTAGTCTTTGCAACTGGCACAATCCGTAAACTCCAGATCAGATGGGAGGTAATGAGGAAATAAGCATTTTTTTTAAATTACTGTTCAATGTCAAATAACCTTTTTCACAATGGCAAATAACGGACTCACCCTTCTTCGCTTCATCGTCAGACTTTGTGGATGGGCCCGCTCCCACTACTTCTTCACGATGGGATTCCGCATCACGGGGAGATGTGCTATTATCTTTTGATGAAGGTTCATGAGGTTCCGATCTCTCTTTTTTAGAAAAAAATCCCAAAAGAGATTGCTGACTTGTCTGTTTCATGGAGTTTTTAAAAACGCGACACTTTTGATGTATTCAATAATTACGCACATACATGCACGAACTCGCTAAACTCGATTGACAAACGACGGCCAAAACATTCGCTGTGTTGACTGCGCAAAGCGAAGCGACCAATCAGACTGGCGTGGCTCTGACAGCTATCCTGCGTTGCTATGGTAATCACGCGCGGCACGTGACTACTATTTTGTGGCGCGAAGTTTCGAAATGGTAGGTATTCAGCGAATATTCGCGTTTTTGCGTAGACTAAGGGGGGGGTCTGGACCCCCTAAACCCCCCCCTTATATACGTCCGTGACCACAGTGCTTGAAACGCGCACATTATCGGTGGCGAAGCCTTGGCATTGCAAAAGACTTTTGACAGATCGCCATATAGCTTGGAAACAGAGCGCATTATCACTTTTGTTTCACCTCAGAAAATCCCCCTTCATCTCATGCTCGAGATCCTCGATCCCCTCGTGGAGGGAAATCCCCGCGAGCGAAAACACGCGAGAGAGAGAGAGAGAGAGAGAGAGAGAGAGAGGGGATTTCTCCCTCTGAAAGCGAATCCTGGTCGTGATATCTCGGCCGCATCATCCTCGCTCTCAACCAACACGAGAGAACGCGAGGAGCGAGAGGGGGTGGGGGGCAGACTGACAGAAAGATAGAATGAACCGAAGACTTTTTTTTCTCGATTTAACTCCGGTACAATTTATTTATTTTTCCTCACTCCTCAACGATCTCGAATCTCCAACTTGGTTCTCCTTGCCCGTTCTCTTGCGGCGCTACTTCGTGCTCCGTTCCTTTTCTCCCATAGTTTCCATGTGGCTTGTTCCCGATCCTTGTCTCGCTACACATCGTGCCGCACGACGAAAACCAGAAGGGCCCAACTCGCGGCTCAAGGCGCATAGCCTGTGCCGCGGCTTCCTTCCCTCATCGTTTTCCCTCGCACCCGATCTCTTTCTCTCCGTTTTCGCGGGCAATATTTGCATCGCGGAGGCATTGCTGCTGCACAGGTATATCTCATGGAAGACTGCTCTCTTCCTGTTTGCGTCGAAGCGCCCCCCGAGAACGAGGAAGCCCCGGAGGGAAATGGTCATTGCTGGTGCAAAAAGTTTCGCGATAAAACGAAACGGAAAGTCAGAGAGAACGGAAGAACGAGGATAAGAATGCCGATTATGCACGTACTGTTTTCGGTGGAACGCGATTTCTAGGATTCATATTACGTTTTTTATTTTATTTCTTTCAATTTTTTTTATGAAACTCCTTGGACGGCTTTAATTGGAAATTTACTTTATTTATAAATGGAGTATTTGGTTAAAGTTCGAAATCGTCCCGATCCGGGCCTATTTTTACGTAGAGTCGAATTTTTCTGGGAATTCTTTTCTCACGGATTTTTTTTTACAGAAAGCGTTTTTTATTTATTGTAATTGTTTTTTTTAAATGGAATTTTATTGTACAAAAATTCCATTTTTGTAAAAAAAATTGTAAAGCAAGTTGTGCAAATAAAACTCGATTGTTATTATATGTACAAAAATTCCAGTCGAATTTTTCGGTAAATATTTTTTACAGAAAATTTTTAAAAGAATATGCTTATCCCTTCCTCGATTTTATCGACTATCGTGCATAAAAACCGCATGGTCGAAACAAACTTTAATTTATTATGACTTTATTTTTCAATTTATTATTATTTTTAAATATTTGAAAAAAGTCAAAGCAGCGAATTCACTTCGTCGTTTTTTATAGATTTTTGTTTACAAAAATTACAGAGTCGAAATTTTCGGTCCATTTTTTTATAGAATTTTTTCGAAAGAATGTGCTTTGCCCTCCTCGTGATTTCATTGGGAATCTCCATACGTCCATAAGAACCGCATAGTCGAATCAACCTTCTATTTATTATCATTTTATTTTTCTAATTTTTTATTGTATTATTTTTTATTCATTATATTATTTATATTATTTTTATCTTTATTATATTATTCTTCCATTTTTATATTTACGAAAAAGTCAAATGTAGAGGATTCAATTCGTCGTTGGCAGGTAGAAAAGTGTTTTTTCCCCTCTTTGCCTCTTTTGATGCGTACAGCACTCGTTTGTCCGAATGTTCGGGGTCCTTCGTCTTCCTTTGTTGAATCAACGCGTCCCGTTGCAGACAGAGCCACCGCGATATCACGAGCATATTTGCACTGGGGGATTTAACGTTTTCCTTCTTTTTTTTTTTCGCGCTCTCCCCGTATCTCCAACGGCGCAAATCCGGGGGATTTTTGTTTCATTTTTCTTTTTGCCAACGATGATGAACGAGGAGCCTCGCCGGGCTGAGATACACGGATGAAAGGAATTATACGGCTGAAAAAAGGCGCGCGAAACTTCGTTGCTTAAAAAGTCATCGTCGACAAAAAGCCCCGCGATGGATCATCCCGCAGCCCTCTGTCTTTCTCCCGATGTAAATAACCACTATATCTTGCGAGGAGATGAAAAATGTTTGAGATTGAATTATATACACCGAGGGAAGAGTTCATTTAAATGAGAATGAAAAATCGTCGTAACAGGGTGACATTTTTAAACGTTAACGAAATCCTCGTTGCAAATTCAGATCAAAGTCTCAGGATATGCTGAGACTTTGCTTTAAAGGGTCTGCGTTCGCTTGCCATTTCGGAAATACGTTTTTTATTGCATAGCTTCATAAATTACAAAGTTTTATAAATTGCAGTTTCATAAATTGCATAATTTCATAAATTGCAAAATTTCATCATTTGCATAGTTTGCATAAAATTGAACATTTTCGTAATAAACTATGTATAAACGTATAAATTGCATAATTCGCATAAACTGTGCAATAAAAAAGGGTATTTGGGAAATTTTAAACTTACGCAGACCCCTTAAGGCAAACTACCCCGCAGGCGTGGGAAGATCGCACTCAAAGGGCGCTTGTATACTCGTAACACACTCACACACACACGCATAGACACAAAACGACCGGTATATAGAAACGCGAATTGCAACCTTTAATCCAGCACATTTATTACACACTATGTTGTGTTATTGCGGAAATATTTCATCGACTTAAGGCCGCGGCAGGACTATCTCTCACAGGATATTTTATCGTGATAAAGAATGAGCCACGAGACTGAGCTTGCCATCGAATTAGCATAAAATTTTTTTTTTTATTATCACGAATGAGTTGCTCACATTGCGATATCGTCGACATCTTCATCGCTGTCCATTTTTGATCGATCATATTTGTGCCCTCTACCCATACTCAACATCCCACAAAGCCTTCAATATCCTACAATATCCTACGAAGCCTTCAATATCAAAGCCCATACTCGATATCCTACAGTCTTCAAAGTCACCGTTGTAAAAAAATGAGCGCGTCTATAGAAGAGTAATTTCCGGGACTGGTGTGCAACACGTACAGTGCGACCGCACATGGTGTTGAAGTTTGCATTTTTGGAATGCAACGAAAATCCTTCTTCATTTCGATTACTGTCTAAACTCTTCTTTTGCAGTTTCAGGTTATGGACCCCTAATGAGGATCGTCGAAAATATTTTAGTGATATTCGTAGGCCAAATGTGTCAACAAAAAAATTAAAGGGTTAGGCTACTGCGAGGGAACTGAAAGCAGGGTTATTAGAAAAAATTTAAGGTGTAAGTAAGATGATTGCAAAATCGTTTGTGCATTTCTTTGTATGTGCATTAAGGCGTACCCCCACTTGTAACGCAAAAAAAGGCCTTTTTCATGAATTTTTTTAAAGAAAACTACAAAACTTTATTAATCGATCAATATACCATCTTAAAGAACACATCTTGAAGAACTTTCAGTAATTTTTTTATTGAAAAATATTACATTGTTTAGTGGCAAATGGCCGTCAATGAAATAATGTTTTTATATACGCGGTTTGCGGTGACCAACATTGCGGCGAAGTGGATCATCTGAAAAAAAAATGCGGATGGATTTAGTCAAATATAAGTATAAACTAGTCTTTAATCGAAGGATTTTAAAAAATATTCATTTTTCACAAAATGGCGGACAGTCAAAGTTAATGGTTCGATTTTAATGAAAAAAAAAAACTGCCGTTTTTTGGCTATAAAACGGCCATTTTTTCGAAAAAAAAAAAATCGAATGATTAAAGACTACATTTTTATGTATTAAATAAGCCTGCAAAATTTCACGAAGTCGGTTCATTAGTGTTCGAGTAATCTTGGTCACCGACTTCAGAAATGCCATTTTGAGAAAAACGCGTTTAAAGTTTCAATTTCAGTTTACACGAAGAAAATATTTTTTTTTTGTAAACTTACATAGAGTCATCTATTCCGGGCCCATACAGAAGTATGGGCCCGGATACTTATACTTCAAAAAAATGCAATAAAAAAAATCGATTTTTTCAAAATCGCAAGTCGGGGTAACCCCTTAACAAAGTTGTGTACCAAATTTCATTAAAAAAGATTAATAATTGAAGAAGTTATAAACAGTCTCGCGAAGGACCTTTGAACGTGAGGGGCTCAACGGGGTACTTGATTTTGGCCACTCGGTTGATCGGAAACAAAAAACGATTTTTTTCTTGAAATACAAAATATTGACGGAGACTTGACCGAGCTTTTTTTGTTATCATGTTTCAAACATAAAAAACGAGGTTTGAATATTTTGTCGATTTTTTTAGGATAAATGCCATCATTATTGTTGATAACTAGTGAAAAAAAATGTTAAGAAGAAAAACGTCGGTCAAGACTAAACTATTATTTTTTTTTCTTCATTTTAACAGTAGCCTAACTCCTCGCATTCCAACGATGCAACTTCAATACCAAGACTGCAGCGCATTCTTGCTCTCGTTTGAGCCATGCAATTTTGTGTGTGCATATGCATAGAGCACGTTCAAGGGACTCCACAATTTCGCACGGCATTCGCCATTACATACCTATGTGTATGTGTCATTTACGAAATATCAGCAAGGGAGAAAGTGCCGCGCCCTCTTTAATAACTGAGAGGCTGTGGCGTCTCATTCTTTGCGGACTACATACAGATATGCAATTTCTGCCGTGATACGAATAGTGCTTTGAATTCGTGACGACGAGAATTCAGCGATATACATACAGGGTGACAATTACAATATGGCCTTGTGTTCATCAACCTTCCATTGGCACACTGGCACATTTTGACCCAGGAGAATTCTAAATAAAATGCTCACTTTCCCAAAATGGCCAATATTCAATATTTTTTTTAACCGTTTCATTTAACGTTTTCCGAATTTCAATTATGCAGACATGTTGAGAAGTATTGAAAGTGTATTCCTGATTTTTTTGAAATAAAAATTGACCGAAAGGTTATTAATGGCAGGTGGATAAAGTGTCATTTGGATCAAGCATTGGCTCAGTGTATCAAAATCTCGGCTAGAGATAAATGTGTCAAAATCGTGGCTAGAGATAAATGTGTGAACGGAAGGTGAAGGCTTTTGCGCGGAGATTTTTCGATCGAGAAAAATATTATTTGCAAAGATTTTGGAATGGAAAAATTAAACTTTTTTCTGATGAGTAATATTCGCTAGAAAAAAGTAAGCATTCTAGAAAAAAATTAATCAAAATTCCATTTTGAGCACAGCAGAACAAAGCTAACGAGACACTCCTGAGAAACTTTAACAGCGTATTCCGTCGTCGAGAAAAGAAATCACGAGAGATGCATCTTAAAAATGGTGTTTGAAGTTTGCGTCGTTGGAATGCAACGAAAATTCCGCTTTATTTTGTCATTTCTTCATTTTTATTACTATCCAAATCCTTCATTTTCCAAGTGTAGCTTATAGAACCCTAATAAGAATCTTCAAAAATATTCTAGTGAAATATCCAGCCTGAAAAATCCAAAAAAAAATTACTCACTACAAAAAAAATACTTCCGTTGCATCCCAACGATGCAAATGTCAATACCATTTTTCAAGTGGATAAATGGAATTTAGTTCCATTGAGAAACATTTTTCCTTTAGGAGCCTTGTATATTCGGAATTTGAGTATCTCCATTCTGTTGAAGTAAAAATAGAATCTTGATTTTCCCCAGAATGCTTCATTTTTTTTGGCACATATAACTACTCATCACAAAAGTACGCTATATTTTTTTTCGAAAGAAACTTTAAAAACCTTTGAATATCATATTTTCGAAAATTCGAAAAAAAATCAACTACAAACTTTATTTCAATTTCAATATTTTCACACTTTATTTCAATTTCAATATTTTCACACTTTATTATTAACAAAATGTTTTTAATTATTTATATATATTTACAGTCAGTTTAAGTTTCACATACGTACAGACTTGATAAATATTTGTTCGATAAATAAACGTGTTTGTCTTTGTATGATAGCCGTCCCAAGCAAGTAGGTTCTTTTGTGGGTTCCTCGTATATAGATGGGAAGGTACGTCAAAATGGCACACACAATAGATGCATACAGATGCTACCGTGTATCGATCCCATGCATATCGCATTCACCTGTAGACATGTGTGTCCTCAGTGATGTTATTTTATTTTTCTTTCATTTCACTTCTTCGTAAGTCGAAATATTCTTTTATATATCCTTCACGACTCGGTCAGAGATCCTTCCTCTCCCTTGCCAGTTTCTCTTTCTTTTTTCGTCTTCTCTTTCTTCTTACCCGTCCTACCGCAACGACTCTGCAGCACCCACGATCTCTTCGGCTGGTACTTGCTCCCAACAGCACACTCTTCGAGTCCTGCTGGGTCTAACCAACGTGAAGTATAAAAGAGAGATACAGCATCTCGCACGAGTTCTAATATATATATATATATATATATATATATATATATATATATATATATATATATATATATATATATATATATATATATATATACAGGGTGGGCCAAAAAGCGACGTCCAAAAGGAAAATCCAGATACCTCATATCAATGTGATCGAAGTTTACACCGTTGGAATCCAGTGGAAATGAATATTCCCAAATTGCTTTCATATCTATTGGCAGAATTTTCATACAAAAACCCCTTAACCATTTTTTTAAGATACTTATTCCGAGGTTAACAATATAAATCTGCCGACAACGATTTTGGATAATAATAAAAATATGGAATAAAACTTTCGTTGCATTCCGACGATGCAAACTTCAACACTATTCGAATCATAACCTATCCGAATTATACGCCTGTGCATGTTCTACTTTTTTTTTACTTTTCGAGAAAAAACTTTTTTTTATTTTTCTCGTTACTGCATGTACTTTCTAACAATTTTTGTTTACTCGTCTTATCGCTGTAAAGTGCACTGTTCAGTGCGTGTTGAAACATAAATTGCACACTTCGTAGGGTGTACATGTGTGGTGATATGTCAAAATGCAGTAAAATGAATAACGAACTATAATTACAAGGGATCTTCGGTGATGGGATTCAAATCTATTTTTAATATATACACTTTCAAGCGATTTATACTTTTTTAAGATAAGATGCACACTTTCTGCAGATCCTCTCATTTTGTATATCTATATATTTCGTTTAGAAAATTCAATGTACAGAATGCTATGGGATCCATCGAGAATCGTATCGGATTCGGTTCGATAATGTGGCAATTCTTTAGGATTCAAACTGGATTCGTACATTGTATTTCAATGGGGAATCCCGATTAGAATCCAACTTACAAGCGTGACGTTTTAGTATAGGGATCCAATGCGATGACCCATTGGATCCCTATCAGCAAGTGGGAACAAGTATGGCAATGCAATTGGATCCTGGCTTGATGCCTTGGATTTTCATGATAAGTTGGACAAAATAATACTGAGAGGATCGTTCACTAAAGTTCATATGACAAAAAAATACTTATCCTAGTCTAAATGAGTCCCAATTGCTTAAAAAAAACAACCAAGAAGAAAGTACACAGACAAGAGGGAAACACGATAAAAAAATATATACAGGGTGCCCCAGAACTAAATGCGTTCTCTGAAATGGGGGGTTGGAGGTGAAATTCTGAATCGATTGATATAAGCATGTGTGGGTCTCAGATCAACCCCTGAATTATTATTCATTTTTAAAGGCGGGCGCACCTGATTGGCCTGCCTTTAAAAATTAATAATAATTCAGGGGTTGATCCGAGACCCATACATGCTTACATCAATCGACTCAGAATTTCATCCCCAACCCCCCCATTACAGGGAACGTATTCAGTTCTGGGACACCCTGTATATATCTATGTATATAAAGATATATATATATAGAACCCAAACAAAAGGGCCGAAATCACACGGTCCAAAACGCAATGCGATGGAACTCATGACCTTTTCTTCATGATCACCGCATACTCGACTTACGTATAGGAATAGGAGAGAGAGAGAGAGAGAGAGAGAGAGAGAGAGAGAGAGAGAGAGAGAGAGAACCACAGTAGCCACGGGCAGATGCAAACGGTCGCCGAAGTGACCGAGCGCACTCCGCGTATTTATACGGTTCTCGTCTTACCTGTATCCTTAACGCTGTTTACTCACCTCGAGCAAACACGCTTCTCCGTCGTCTCGCGGGCATCTCGCGCGCACCAGGGGTGCAGTTCCATCCACGTTAAATATCGCACACCCGGGAGGATGTTACCCTCGCGTTCCGCGAGTCCTCGCCGAACAATTTTCCTATGCATCTTGAACAACATAGCGCTGCACTCTCTTCCAGTCGTGCGTTCGCGCGGGCAAAAACGTGGCGCGAAACACATCGAGGGCAATTAATTTCGCGGAGTGAGCGCTTGCATTTCGCACGATACAAGCTTGGTTCTTCGTTTTTGTGTTTCTTTTTTTGTCGTAATGGAATATACGGAATGGAATTATCGGAGCTTTCCGTTTTTTGATGACTGTGTGCACGTATTTTAATTAAATCATTTTATAATCAATAGTAATGTTGTATAGGTATTATAATTATATAATTTTATGATAAACGTTAATTTTGTATATGTACTGTAATTGTATAATAATAATATAGGTATGACGTTCGATTTTTTTGTGGGAGGAGACTTTGCCCAAAGATCGCCATAACTCGGTGAATTTTTGGTATTATTACGAAATCTCTGTTGCAAGTTGAAGTAAATTAAAGGACACTATTGTGGTGGGCCAAAAAAATATTTTTTTGTCTACCACATTATTTATTTGGGATTTGGAAAAAAGGTATGTTGTTCAGCAAATTTATTTCGTATGAAATTTTAATAAAAACAATTAGTTAATTAACAACATTATTGGGGCATTATAGAGCTTGTATGTAAAATTTCGCAGGCACCAAAACACTGATCTTCATCATCGCCTCGTCATCCTTTGGACGAAATGAATATATTTTTCGTTCCGAATCATTTCGTTCGGAACCATTCGCATAAATGTTTTTTTCCAAAAATACAGAAGGAATTAAGGCCCTAGGCCACTCTAGAGGCCGAAAAAAATGGCTTTTTGGGGATTTTTTTTTCAGAAAAACTACAAAATAAATCGAGATTACAAAAAAGGGTGTTTATCATACATATCAATGACTGTATACAATAATTTTTTTGAAGCGATTTATTTGAAAATAGTGGCTGTGCTGCGTTTATCTGAAAACTGCATTTTTTAAGTTGGCCGGAAACATAATTCAGACAATTTTCAACCGATTCACTTGAAATGTTGAATATATCTCGAAAAATACATCGTCTATGGAAGTACGTAGGATTTTTTTTTTTATATTGCATAGTTCATTTGTTATTAACAATTATCTGACGATTTTTTAGGCAAATTTTTGGAAAGTGAAAAATTTACATAAAAATCGTCAGATAATTGTTAATAACAAATAAACTATGCAATATAAAAAAACCCTACGTACTTCCATAAACAATGCATTTTTCAAGATATATTCAACATTTCAAGTGAATCGATTGAAAATTGTCTGAGTTATGCCTCCGGCCAACTCAAAAAATGCAGTTTTGAGATAACCGCTGCACAGCTGACATTTTGAAATTAATCGCTTCAAAAAAATTATCGTATACAGTCACTGATATGTATGATAAACACCCTTTTTTGTAATCTCGATTTATTTCGTAGTTTTTCTGAAAAAAAAAATCCCCAAAAAGCCTATTTTTCGGCCTCTAGAGTGGCCTAACCCCTTAACATGTAGGCATATGTTACGCGAAGGTATACCGTTGCCGTGAATTATCTGAAGAGCGAGAGCACGTATATAGTCGGTCAGTCGAGACCATAGCCCGGAGTCCAAGTTTCGATGGACAACACGATGGCTGCATTGCAGCGCTATGCAGTTGGGCTCGTGCGCGGGGCTCCAATAAGATGCACCTCGTGATGCAGCACGGTTGAAGGAACTCGTCGTACACTCGTAAGTGTACGTCGATGTACGTGTGTATATATATATATATATATGTCTATGTGTATATACGTGTGAAAATATATAATTTCGTGGATGAGTCTAGTGTAAGTGGCTATGAGGAGTACGAAGGGTGCTCCTCTTAGTACTCTCCTCCCTTCTTCTTATTATTATTGATTACTGTACGGAAGGTGACCAAAGGACGCGGGAGAACACCTCCGTGTGTCTCAACGTGGGATCCTTCAACTTGGGATGTATTTTGTTGCCGTTGTTTACACTCCTCGCTCCTGTATGAGATGCTCCGTCAATCAAAGCAACGTCTGTGGCGTTTGTACATTGGGTATTGGATCAATTGGCGAAAGAGTCAGCGAAAAATAGGCACTATCGTATTCATAGAGCGAGATAGAGCGAATTGCCGTTCCCACAATCGCCCAATGAGCTCGTCATCGTGATCATCATCATCGTCGTCATCCAACGGATCCCTCTCCTCAATCTATATTGGCTGAATCGAGGCCAAATCTCTAGCTGCTATCATAAACCGCGATAAATTGATTCCGTTTAATCGACAACGTCACATGCAGTTCAGGACTTTGTTGACCCTCTCTCCGGCTTCCTTCGGCATTATCCCACATTCTACATCGAACGTACACACGCGTTTTGATGGAGGGATGCACACGATCGTACCAGCCGACGTGTTGACGCATATGACCGGGCGAAATTTCACTGCAATCACTTTCCTGCTACCATCGAGGGCGAGTTGATTGGCACAGTGTTCAACATTGCGCCATGTGTATTGATGTATACACATGGCGCAATGTTGAATGTGGTACATGTGGAAAAATCACATGTGCCACGCACGGATTCAATTAACCTGTGAAAGTCTCCCAACAATGATTGTTCGAGAGCCTCCGGTACGCCTATGTGTTATGCTGTTGAAGTTTGCATCCATGGGATGCAACGAAAATCCTTTTTTCTTTTATTTCTTTATTTTGATTTCCTATCTAAACTCCTAAATCCCTAATTCCTATCTAAACTCTTCGGTTGGCAGTTTTAGGTTATTTTTTAGGTTATTAGGTTAGGCTCCCCACTGAGGATCTTCAGAATTATTTCAATGATATTTGTAGCCTAAATGGGACGAGAAAAATTGGCCAATCCGAGAGAAACAAATATGTGCTGCTTTCCATCTATGCAAACTTCAATACCATCATTGTTTGGGTATCTATAGATAGATAGTATATATATATATATATATATATATATATATATATATATATATATATATATATATATATATATATATATATATATGTGGATGAAGTAAAATAAATAGATTTGTTTTTGTTTAAAAAAAAATCTATTTATTTTACTTCATCCACCTATAGCTGAGAAAGAGTTGAATTTTCGGGCTCGGCTTATGAGACTTTTTTGTAGAAAATTACTTTCTCTACAAAGTTCTCATCTGAATTTTTTCGATATATCTAATAGCTTAGGCGTTACAGCCGTTTGAATGGATATTTTCATACAATATTCACTTGAAATAATGATACCGCTGAAACGGTTGAATTTACGGACATGGCTCAATGAACTTTATTGTAAAGTATCATATTTCCTATGAGAACCCGCTTGGAAAATATCGCGATATCAAAATTCGCGGAATGGTAACACTAATAATGAGAAAAACATTTTTTTCAATGTTAATCAAATGGGAAACCTTCAATTTTGATTCGCGACCTCTAAATATTTTTTGACAACACCCCCCTTTCCCGAAACTTCGTTTTTGGGTACCAACTAAAGGTTTTCGGGCACGATGGGTCAAAAAAAAAGTTTCCCTGAAACGAATCACCCTAATATATATATATATATATTTCAGAGATGGGCATACTCGAATACTTTTAGTATTGTAGGAGTATTGTAGGAGTAGGAAAATAATGCCGAATACATGTCAGATGGATAGTAATTTTCTTCGATAATGAATCCACTTCGATTCAGTATTCGTTCTGAGAATAAATAATGAATCCAGTTTGATTCAGTATTCGTTCCAAAAATTAATAATGAATCCTACTGAATTCAGAATTCATTACAACATAAGTAATGAATCCAATTCGATTCAGTATTCATTCCGTATTCAGATATCATCAAATTGCATAATTTCGAAAAATTGGCAGAAAACATGTTTATTGTAATTAAACATTATCGTCCGATTACATTATATTTACCCAAGGGAAATCGCCCTCTTAGTATCTAGTTACTGAAGAAATGGGGGGTAGAAATGGGACATTATACTTGTCCCATTTCCATTGTCCATTTTGCAGATTATTCAATTTGATGATATCCGAATACCTAATGAATACTGAATCGAGTTGGATTCATTACTCATGTTGAAATGAATACTGAATTCAGATGGATTCATTATTAATTTTGAAATGAATACTGAATCCAGTAGGATTCATTATTCATTTTCGAAACGAATTTTGAATAAGTTTCTTTATTGTTCTAGAATTTGAAAAAAAATCGAATATGCCCAACCCTGATACACATGTATAGCTACATATAAAGATGAAAAATATATATATAATACGAGAGAAGAAAAAACGTCTATACCATCGGCTCACGTTACACTTGTTGTTGCAGGAGTTTGCGTAGCTCATTGTACCCACCAGAGCGGGAGCAGTTTCTGTACCCTTCGTTCGTTTAATCGTTAATAGCACGGGCATGAAAGACTCAGCAGGGGCGCCCCCACGTCATCCGCAGTGGCCGTTGTTTGTGTCCATACACACATATGAACACATACGTGTTATATATACGTGGGCTCTGTTACCGGAGGCTGGATCCTGTGACCAGCCCCGAACTATTTAACCACGCTGTGAATGCTGTGTTTTATATACATGGAGGGTGACGATAGGTTTTTTTTATATAGGTAACATCGATTCTATTTGAGTGACGTAGACTTATTGAGGGAGTTTAGAGAAGGATTTTGATAGACTTAGAACTTTAGATAGATTTGTCGCTGGATTCATCTTGAAATCTCGAATATTTTTCGCGGAAAAGGCTCTCGAAAAATGACCGAAGAAGAGGCAACGTTGAAGGTATGTATGGAATAATTGGTGAAAATCGATGCTTCGTCTTTGAAATTCTGCCAAAAATCGAAAAATTATCGGAACTTTATGAATCAAACGGTATTTTGAAGTCAAAATGATTAAGGGGTTACCCCCACTTGCGATTTTGATAAAATCGATTTTTTTTTATTGCATTTTTTTGAAGTGCAATTTGAAGTGCAGTTTTTTTTATGCCCGGAATAGATGACTCTATGTAAGTTTACAAAAAAAAATATTTTCTTCGTGTAAACTGAAATTGAAACTTTAAACGCGTTTTTCTCAAAATGTCATTTCTGAAGTCGGTGACCAAGATTACTCGAACACTAATGAACCGGTCTTCTTGAAATTTTGCAGGCTTATTTAATACATAAAAATGTAGTCTTTAATCGTTCGATTTTTTTTTTCGAAAAAAATGGCCGTTTTATAGCCAAAAAACGGCCGTTTTTTTTTCGTTAAAATCGAACCATTAACTTTGACTGTCCGCCATTTTGTGAAAAATGAATATTTTTTAAAATCCTTCGATTAAAGACTAGTTTATACTTATATTTGACTAAATCCATCCGCATTTTTTTTTCAGATGATCCACTTCGCCGCAATGTTGGTCACCGCAAACCGTGTATATAAAAACATTATTTCATTGACGACCATTTGCCACTAAACAATGTAATATTTTTCAATAAAAAAATTACTGAAAGTTCTTCAAAATGTGTTCTTTAAGATGGTATATTGATCGATTAAAAATGTTTTGTAGTTTTCTTCAAAAAAATTCATGAAAAAGGCCTTTTTTTGCGCTACAAGTGGGGGTAACGCCTTAATGCTCTATCATATATATGGGTTTCAAAAAAACATCGGAGGTGGACACCAAAGTGATGTTCCTTGCCAGTTATCATTGTTCATTTATTAAATAGAAGATGGAAAACCGACTCTGGTGAATGGGCGGTCAGGGTTCGGCTCCGCTGGTACATCGAGTTAAGGCCTTAGGCCATTCTAGAGGCCGAATAAAATAGGCTTTTTGGCCAAATTTTTGAAAAGTGAAAAATTTTCCTAAACATCGTCAGATAATCGTTAATAACAAATGAGCTATGCAATATAAAAAAAATATCCTACGTACTTCCATAGACAATGTATTTTTCAAGATATATTCAACATTTCAAGTGAATCGGTTGAAAATTGTCTGAATTATGTTTCCGATCAACTTAAAAAATGCAGTTTTGAGATGAACGCCGCACAGCCGCCGTTTTGAAATTAATCGCTTCAAAAAAATTATTGTATACAGTCACTGATATGTATGATAAACACCCTTTTTTGTAATCTCGATTTATTTTGTAGTTTTTCGGAAAAAAATCCTCAAAAAGGCTATGCTTTTTCAGCCTCTAGAGTGGCCTAACCCCTTAAGCAGTGCTGTGCATGGCCAATACTCGGAGCGGTGACCACTTAGCCGTGCACCGGCTGGCGCATCAACCAGACAGTAGCAGGCCAATACTTCCGCTGACTGGTACTCAATACCGAGACTCAGGGTATAGATACTTCAGTAAAACGCCTGTGCACCGGACAATCAGAAGAATATAGGGCCATCTATTCTGGTACGGGTTTCCCACAGTTTCCCCGTACCCTCGACAAATGCGGTATAGTGTTACTCGAGACGGCTGCGTACGCAATGGAACGTTAGCTTAGATTAGCGAAGTGTGGGTAGCGGGTGATTGGACAGGGTTCAATTGGGAAGGGTAATACGTCAAAACCCGCAAGGGTATACGTTGAAACTCATGAAATTGATACTTAGAAGATGGGATTATAGAATATATAGGTAGTGCGTTTATAGTACATATAGTATCAGGTGTGTAAGTATGAAACCGGAATTTTTGTACAGAAAAAACACGTTTATTGTAATGATATGATACAAATAACTGGAGATGGCTTCTCGGGTCACCTTTAACTGATCCGCCAGTTGTTGTTGTGTTTGAGCGTCGTCTTCGTCCAACAAGGCTTGCAGGTCAGCGTCTTCAAATTTTTTCGGTGGTCTTCCACGTTCTTCGTTCCTCACGTCAAAATCGCCACTTTTGAACCGTTTGAACCACTCGAAACACTGTGTTTTACCGAGAGCATGCTCACCAAACGCCTCCACAAGCATTCGATGCGATTCGGCTGCGGTTTTCTTCAGATGAAAACAGAAAAGTAGTGCTGTCCGCAAATCGTAATTTGTTGGCACAAAACTCGACATGTTTATCTCTAATAAACTAATGCTACTGAATGAAACTTGTGTTATTGTGAGTTGGAAATCTTTGTCGGATATCAATACAATACCAAGACACCGCTGACGTGATGTGTCGGTAACTGCATCGACATCTAGCGCCACCTATGGGCAAATTCCGGTTTCATACTTACACACCTGGTATATAGTAGTACACGCCACTGAACATAGTGTACTGTACATAGAAACCCTAACAAACCCGCAAGGGTATACGTTGGAACTCGGGAAATGAATACTTAGAAAATGGGATTATGGGATATATAGATAGTGTATTTATAATACGTATAGTACATGGTAGTACATAGTAGTAAATAT
>CALYCA010000195.1:15000-37828 GCA_944452715.1 Ophion slaviceki | reverse complement strand
AATTGAAGCAAAACGATTAAATTAGAATAAGTATCGTTGAACATCGTCAAATATAAAAATTGAAATTACATCAAGGCAATGAAAAATAAGGTACAGGCAGACAATGCCGTTCCGTTATTGTTTTCATTGCGATTTCATTTTCAGTATATCCGTTTTTTCTGTTCACATTGCCTACAAAATTACAAATACAAGAATTGTTAAAAATACAAATACAAGAATACGAGAATACAAAATTACAAATTCCCTACAAAATTAAAAATACAATTTAATTAGGGTCATCAATCTAATTAGGGTCAAATTGGACAGCCTCGTCCATTCCACCGAACTAAATTAAAAAATCACAATACTCTATAAAATCACTAATAACCCTCAACCCCCTTAAAACCTCATAGCACCAGAATAATGATCTCGTATTCACCCAAATTGGCTTCCTTTTCGATTACACGAGTGCTACATTTTCCCCACCCACACGTACCTCCAGTCCATCGGGGTATAATTTCGACAAAAGGGCAAGGAATTCCATCGCCAGGAATGCGTGGATTAAAAAAAAACCAGGGATCATAGGGATGACAATATTGCGAATTGTCCACGCCCCTCACTCGATGTCGAGCGGGACTCCCCGGGACTCCGAGGCTGCCCTTATTTCTCGACGTATTGTGGCATTCACCGTTGAACATCAACCCCCGAGTGAGTTGGATTCCCGATTTATAACGAGTGTTCCGTTCTCCAAATTGGACCCCGTGTGCTTTCGGTTCGGTTTTTCTATATACCGAGACCCCCCTTAAAAAAAATGTCCGTATGCAGAACACGTAGGTGGCTGATGGCATTCTCTATTGGAGCTCTCCCTTTTCGATTCTCTCTCCCTTTTTTTCCAAAAGAGGCCCTTTAGGCCCTTTTCTCGAAATGCCCATCAAAATTATGCCCGAACATTGGGATCGAAGGGCAGGGGGGGCCTCAAGGGGAGGGGTATTGTACATGGATGGATGAGGGCCTGGAAAATCTCGAATAACCGAATCCCATTGTCGGAGGGTGGACTCCAACACGTAGTGCACTTATACACATATGTCCTCTCTCTCTCGCTCTCTCGATCTCTCTCTATCTCTCTCCCTCTCTCCCTCTCTCTGTCGCATGTAGTCGTCGTGTAGGGACAAGTGGCATTGTCCGTGTGTGCTTTGAGGCTTCAGCACGCAGGTGCACAGGTCGCCATAACCCGGTGTACAAATATATGTATATAAAGAGTACGTGAATACACGGGTTTGAGAGAGACAGACAGCAAGGGCCGAGATGGCAGGGGGAGAGCGAGCGTGAGGAGGAAAGGGGAGAGAGAAAGGCAGGGAGAGAGATAGGTCGATTCGGACGAATTGTGATTCGAGTGTAAAGTGCATAATAGTGGTGGTGGTACTGAAGGGGTCGCTTGAGAAATCTCCACCTCGACTGTAGAAAAAACGGTGCCCACTCGCGAACAGGGACAAGGTTTGACGCTTCTTCCAATTCGTCACAAAATTCTCAACTTATATGCTACCTGCACGAATTCATTTCTGTCCAGCTTAGAATTTATACATAAATGTCCAAGAAAGATTTTCATCAACACTCTCTTTTTTCGATTACCTGAAAAGACATGGATTTTTACTGGCGAACCTTCTTGCACTTTCGGGGAAATTTTTGGAACTTTGCCAAAAAACAAGAAATTCATCTGTACAGCTGATGGGTCGTATGACACTGGCCATACGATAGAAAAGCTGTTGAAGTTCGCATAGTTGAAATGCAACTTGGATTATTTTCTTTGGGTTCTTTTCTATTTGCTTTTTGGATTGGACCCTTTTCTATTTCCTTTTTGGATTGGATTCTTATCTATTTTCTTTTTGGCTTGGATTCTTTTCTTTGAATTGTTTTCTATTTGTTTTTGACCCATTTTTATTGTTCCCCAAAGTATTTATCGATAGCGTTAGGTTATAGGTCTCTAATGTAATGAAGGTTCTTAAAACAGTTCATCGCTGTTGTGATCTGGCAAAAAGGAAATTGCAATTCGAAAAATAAAATCTCGTTGCATTTCAACGATGTAGACTTCAATATCGTCGATAGAAAATGTTATAAACTATCCTCTGTCCGAATTTGATGCGAATTGGACGAAAAGATTTTGAGACACTACACCGTTCGGTAAAACATCGTTTGGAAGAAAAAAAAGGGTGAAGCTTGAGGCGAATTGACCCTTCACGAAAATCGTCTTACTTTTTTAATGGGTAATGCACAAATATTTCATTACCCATTATATTACATTCAGTATGTGAAATAATTCCATCACTCATTACATTATATTTTGTAATGTAAAAAAAATCCGCTACGCATTACATTGGATTTCGTAATGTAAAAAATGTCCATTACTCATTATATTATATTTTGTATTGTCAAAAATTTTCATTACTCATGACATTGGAATTTGTAATGTACAAAAATGCTATTACTCATTACATTACATTTCGTAATGTGAAACATTTTCATTACAAAATGCAATGTAATGTGTAATGACAAAAAATTTCATTACACATTACATTGTAATGGGCAATGAAATTTTTTACATTACAACATTTAATGTAATAAGTAATCGCATTTTTTTACATTACAAAATATAAGGTAGTGAGTAATGGGATTTGTTCACATTACTAATGTAATGTAAAAAATCTCCATTACTCATTACAAGGTAATATATATTATTATTCGTTTCCCATCGGGTCAGATCGACCCAGTGCAAAAACCGCTGCCGCTAATGGGAACGAATAATAATCCTTTAATTTTTTACATTGCATTGCATTAGTAATGTGAAAAAATTCCATGGCTTATCATATCACATTTTGTAATGTAAAGAAAATCCATTACTCATTACATTACATTTTGTAATGTAAAATATTTCCATTACTCATTACATTGGACCTTGTAATGTAAAAAAAATTCCATTGCCCATTACATTGTAATGGGTAATGAAAATATTTCACATTACAAAATGTAATGTAATGAGAAATGGAATTTTTTTACATTACAAAATTCAATGTAATGAGTAATGGCAATTGTTTGCATTACAAAATGTAATGTAATAAGTAATGGAATTTTTTTACAATACTAAATGTAATGTAATGGGTAATAACATTTTTTTTCATTACAAAATGTAAAGTAATGAGTCATGAAAACGCTAATGCATTACAAAAAAGTAATGCATTATTTGCAACCCTGTCAATAAGTAATGAAAAAAAATGTTGAGAAAAACTTCGGTACTGTGAAAAATGTTTACAGTAGCCTGACCCCTTAATCTGCAATGTCAGCACCAAATTAACATTGTCCGCTTCCTTTTAAATTTAAATTTAAAAAACGCAAATTGTTATTCTGAAAACTTGAAAATCCTGTGGCTCCACCTCTCAACATGATATAGCCCTAAAATCCATTCCTGACAAACGCACGAACCAAATATTTGACAGGCACGCGAGCGTAGCCGTGGTCAATATCTGATAATTATACATATATAGATAAAAAGTGGAACCGTGTCCTTTTGCTTTTTCCGAAACGTCAGTCATTTGCCGGGGGGGCGGGGGGGGGGCTGGGGGGCTTGGAAAGCCTTGTCCACCGCAAGCCTGTTCCTTTCGTCTTGCCTCAAAACGGATTAAAATAGGAACAGAAAAGGAGCCGCGAGGGCCTGTCATGTTCGTCGAGCTCCAAATTACCCGGATTTTTTATTCCTATCCAAAGGGCGCTTTGATCCGGAATACTTGATCAGGCTCGACAATTTTCGAGAAGCGGTTCGTTCTAGTTCGATCCGGACGAGCGTGGCAACAGGAAAACAGAAAAGAGGACAAAACGCCATAATTTTGAGTGGTACACGAGGCGAGGAGTGAGCAAGAGGTGGAGGGAGGTATGGATAGCTTGCCGGAATAAAAGGCAGTTCATTTAGCTCGGTCCGAAGAGAGAGCGTGGTTGTTTAAAGTTGGCTTCGCGGGGCAGCGCGTGACCGCAATTGGGAGAACCCAAGAAGACCCAGAAGACGAGGTTTTTCACTCTTAGATCGGATTGGCTTGTTCTTTGAGGAGATTGGCTCGAGTCCCATGCACTCGCCACGCCTTTGCCGATCCTCGCAACTATCCCATTGGCTGAAGACACGATTTCGGACGATTCACGATCTCTACTCTCGACGATGCCGAGAGTAGGTTCTTTTTCTTCTTTTGGTTCTTCATACTCGAGTCCTCAAGTCCGAGCTCCATTCTCTTCTGGTCCCCCCCCTCTCTCTCTTCCTCTCTCTCTCTCTCTCTCTCTTGGACAAATATTATACATATACTCTCAATAATGGTCTTAAGCTCAACATCGGAAAATCTAAAGGAATTTCATTAGGTGGTGGCGCCTACATCAATGAAATGTGAACAATCTAGCACCCATCAAAGTCCACGGTGAAACTCTGCCGTATGTCGACGAAGTACGCAATCAAGGAGTAACAATATGCTCGAACTTTTCATGGAATAAACACATAACTTGCTGTCTCCAAAGAAGTTAATTTTCCATCATACAAATCAAGGGAAGGGGTAGGGGTTTCAGAGTGAAAAAAGAAACACTTTGCGAATTTTTTTCATCTGTATGGATAGAGTAAATTTATTGAAACCTTTTGTACATTGTTAAGTGTCATTTCAAGAACATTCCGTGAAATTTGTACCCGAAAACATCCACAAACAAGCCGGTGACAAAGCTTTTCCAAGAACGCCTTTGGAAAACCACGATTTGCGGTGTTCACTGTATCTCAGCTAGAAATTATCTGAAATCAAGCACCATTAAAATTTAGTCAAAGTATCATCGAATCCTCCCCCAACGGTCTTTGATAATTTTTTTTTCCATTTCTAAATTTTTGGTGGTCACGGAAAGTGAAAAGTGCTATCACGAAAAATTCCGCCATTTTGGGGGTGAAAAACCCCCTCGATGTAAAAAAATCTCAAACTAACCGTTGGGGGGAGGTATTTTATATGTAGAAAGTGTGTACCAAGTTTGAAAGAAATCGGTCATGTAGTTTTCAAATGGCAGTGAACACGGACTTTGAAAAAGTGATTTCGAGAAAAACGCGTTTGAAGTTTTAGCTGTCGGAGCTACGGTGTTAGAGGAGCGGGACTAAATAGTCAATAACTTCGAGAGCTTTGCTCTGATTGACTTGAAATTTTGGGATTATATTCTTGAAATGTTTGACTATAAGAAAAGACAAGAAAATCGATTTTTCAAAAGTGCAAACCCCTACCCTCCCCTTAAGATACCACAGGAGTGCGCTGTCGCAAGAATTGAAGACTATGCTCCTGGTGTCACTTATCTTTCCGATATTAGACTATTGCTGCCTGGTATATAACGATCTCACCAACCAGCGAGACACAAAGCTAGAGAAACTGATAAATTGCTGTACTCGTTTCATTTTCAATTTGCGCCGGGATGTTCATATTACGCCTTATCGACGGAGACTAGGTTGGCTTACTGTCAAATCTAGACGACTTTATTTCGTTGGTGCAACAGTGTATAATATCTATAATAATAATGCACCATCTTACATTCTGAAATTATTTCAACGAGCACGTCCATCGGAAAGGCCCACGAGATGACCTATTCCCATCACATTCCACATCCCTATGCACCGAACATCGACCTTCCAAAATTCATTTGCGCTATCTGCCATATATTTTTGGCACTCTTTACCGACCGAGATTACCGCTTCACAGTCACAGGCAATTTTCAAACAGCGACTTTTTGCCTATTCTCTCCTATTCTCCTATTCCTATTCTCCTTAGAAGGATAATCACTTCTGAGCCGACACACACATACTTCAGATCTATTTTACATTATATTTTCTGTTTTTACCACTACTAATACTATTATCACCTTATTATAATTATTTTTATTATTATCATTATTGTTGTTACTGTCAGACAACAAAATCGATTATTATATTATATTATAATTCATTATGAAATCAAATCAAATCACTCTCTCTCTCTCTCTGCTCGGGAGAGACAGAGGAGACAGTCTACGGTCCCCCACCATCGCGAAGGGGAGAGAGCCCTTTGTGGCTGGGACAAGATTTTTTCCTTCAAATTCACGCGAATCGCGAGCCGGGCGTCTTCAACTTCGTCATCCTCGTCTTCCTCGTCTTCGTCGAGGTTCTTCTCCTCGGATTCGATTCCCCGAGACCCGCGGTCATCCTCTCGCCCACTTTCGTAATCTTCTCTCCTGCTCGCTCATCGACTCCACTTTCTACGTACTTTACCTTCACCTCTCCGTCACTCTCGCTCCCTTCCTCTCCCCCCTTTTTTTGTTTTTGTCTTTTTGCTCCCGAGACGATTTTTCGACGTGTAAATTTACCTCACGGCAGTCGTCTCACGCAGCTCCTCGCTGGGTTTCGAGCACCTTCGTAAATTGAAATAATAATGAAAGGAAAAAGGCGGGAAGAGGGAGAGATAACAAAAAAAAAAAAACAGAAGAAGCATCCGCGAAAGTCTGCACTCGGGAGAGCAACACGCGCCCCCGGGAGTCGATGCATACGCAAATCTTGCTCTCGTTCTCCGTCTTATTCTTTCGGTTATTTTATTTAGTTTTTTTTGCAATATACTCGAGACACACCGGGCAGCTCCCGCTTGTTTTACGTCCGATGTTTTCTCATCGCGGCTCAGCAGCGTACCTTTATTATTGTTATTATTGTTGTTATGCGGAGTGGCTCATTTGGCCTGGGGAATATTTATGGTGGCCGGTGCGAGGGTGCAAATCTGACGCTACACCGGATACGAGCGAATGAAATGTAATTCGACTAATGTATAAATCCAAAGTGGTCTCGCCGCTCGGCAGTAGCCAGTGCGCACGAAAAACTACAGAACTCGAGAAATTTCGTGGGCGCAAGTTATGGTCTTCAGGTAATCCCATGGGCGACCTTATCGTGAAACTACAACCGGTTTCGTGAGGAGAAAACTTTGGTTTTTTATATAAACATTCAAAGTGTCATTGTTAATAATGTTTCACATATGTAAAAAGTTTTTATGTATGCCCTTTTCGATGTTTAAGATCCCATCCCTTTTACCTTTACCCCAAACGCTTCACTGCACTACTCTCGCTTCGCACGAGGGCACAGGGAAATCGCGGAAAACCCGTGCCGGTAGATGAGACCAGAATTCCACTGGATTTCCGGTTGTGTGTCGCCATCGCAGAGACGGTGAAACTGGCGTCACCCAGCGGTCATCCGGCCAAGTATTGGCCCAGGCCAACTGGACTGAACACTCGCCGCAGCCTCCATCAAGGGGGAAGATCCTTGTAGGCAGACGAAAATAAGCGAATTTTCACGATTTTTTGTGTCGAAACTATTTATTCTACATAATTAAAATTTGATCCTATACATTATGACATCTTTTTATTTGCCAAAAAATTATTTCTTTTATTATTTAAAAATGGCGGCCGTACGACACTCTTGCTTCAGAGACGGTTGTCGCATGAGTCGTTCCACGGCGTACAACGTGGCGTCTCGCGCATTGATCTAAAACATCAGAGCCAAGAAATTTTAGATGTCTAAGACCCACACGATCCATGTGAACCTACAAAAGCCAAAGAAAAGTGAAAATTCGAAAATTGCTAAGTGTTTGAAAAAATGTTCTATTTTCCACGAAATGTTTACTATAGTATTTATTAATGAAAAAGTATTAAAAAAAATAATTTCCAAGGAACTTTAGGTTCACCCAGACGGTAATTGTGTTATCTACAAGCGTGCAAAATTTCAGAATGATCTATTAGATAGTTTTCGAGAAATCTTGCACGAGATTAACGAAAAAATGGTTTTCAAGAAAACGCATCTAGTCTTAAGACTTCAAAATTTATTGATTAAATGACCTACTGATTAATTTGCGATTCCTCAGCCATAATGTAGTCCTTCAGCTTCCTCGTGGAGTTCATTTACGGCGATAAGTTCATCTTTACGTTATAAAGGCATCTCCCCCCTTAACAATTAAGAAAACTGGGAAAGCTTAAAATGGAAAAAAAATCTACACAAAGTGGCAAGAGCTTTCATAACATAACCGCTACCGCGCAGGGTGATTATGAAGGACACCTCGGATTCCTTTGGCTCGCGATATCCCCCATAACCCAGTGAGGCATTACATTAAACACGCGACAGCAGGTAAACCCACAATTACCGAAGAAATCTTACATCGCCTCTGATCGCGGGCTCATGCCCGCTTATTCATTAACACGTGTCCCAGCGTGCTGATGGTGCAGACACGCTTTTAGCCGGGCATATTCGCGCGAACGAGCGAGATCTCATCGACGATAGCGAGCGCACACAACCAAGCTGGGCTCGCACACACTTCCAGGATAAATAACCTCGTTCGGGCTTCGAGGTTCTCCCCACGGGATTCCTCGCGAAGGTCGAAGGATTCGACGTTGCGAGAGCTGAAGCGATTTAATGACAAAGCCGGATGACCTTGAAGCGTGGATCAAGGAGGGCGTAAAAGTGCAACAAAGTAGCATGCAAAGCAGGTTCGCCATCGTTCATCGCGACAGTACCTACAGCTGTTAGGGCAAATGGAATACCCGCAGGTTGTTAGGTCCAACAGTGGGCTGCATTCCGCGGGTGCGACTGGACACGTAAACAACGTGCGTTTCGCCTTCAATAGTGCAAGCAATTTTGCAAAAGCAGCAACACATAATTCGACGCGTATCAGCTCCTGGTAATTGCCGTTGTCCCTCGCACGGACAGTTGACGTGCGTTCGATCAACGTGTCCAGCTTCAACTCCCTTATTTGAACACGTTTGATCACCCGACGTCGCCGTACCAGGTAAATACCGAGCCTCCAGCGTCATCAAAGTGGCCACTCAAGTGACAATGTCGCAGTGCTGATTTCGTTCGTTCCGGATAGCCTGCAATTATTTGGATTATAGGTGTATCAGCTGTAATCTATGTATGTAGGGTATGTAGCTTATCAACTGCTTTCTTCGCTAAGTATCCCAGCAATCGCCAAAGGACTGTTCCATTCCCCGTTGTTCTGGTCGGTTCACCGCTACCGGGTAAATCGTAGTATGTTGCGTATGTCTGTCAAAGCAAGGACTTGAAGAATAACTATGCTGGGATGGCCAACTTTACAATAAACATAGGGATGTATCATCAAAGATGCGCTGATGAATCGACCCACATTCAGCATAGCAATTGATCGCCTACATTCGAGGCCTGGCGTTCGGCCAACTCGGCTTTCAAAGCCAGAGGTTCCCCTGCCTAAGCTTTCGGCTAGCCAGCTTGCGAGACCTTCTAATCCCTCTTCATCTCCTGATTCGAGGCTCGGCGATGGGCGGATCGCGCCCGCGCTTTGTTTTCAGTAGCAATGAACATGGGGGCAAGCACCGCATCAGCGGATGTACGCTCTTGCATGACGTATTGCAGCGGGTGTTTTCATTCCCGCTGGTAAAGCCATTAAGGTGGTGTTGCTGCCCACTATCTCTTATATGAATCCCGTATGAAATCCCTTCTGAAATGAATAACGGCCTCATTGTGGTGTGTCCATACTGTGATGTGTCCATTCTGCTTACATGTGTTATGTATGGGGGAAGGTGATGCTAGAGGCATTCCACTTTGAGAACCTTGTGGCAGCCTTTTGTCCCCAGAGACATTATGTAAGGCTTAATGTCTTCAAAGTCATCTTTGGACAGATGGAAGCCTACAAACGTCGTACGAAAGTCCTCGAAGCTACCAGATGTGCTGATAGCCAACATAACACATGACAGGCTCGAAATATCGTTTCTCCTAATGTACATACACGAATATGCACACGCGTCTTTGAGTGAACAAACTGCCGTTGATGTTCACTGGCGACTCACTTCTTCGTTTGTGAGAAACGATAAATTTAATACTCTTCGAGTTTCACGTATGGCAAACCCCGAAGTAGCCCACAGCAGCCCGTCGCACGGACAACACCCATCCCGGTGCTGCTGTTTCCTTAATGATCTCATCGCAATATTTTGCGCAATTTACGAGAAGCAAGGTCTGGAAGGAGCGTTGCAAAAATGTATGAGTAATGCGAACAACTGCGCAGCTCGTACAGGTCTGCATGATGTTGAGATACGACCGGTCGAGCAGTTTTACAACTTTAACTCGTGGCTTGCACAATATACGAGGCAGTTCTGTGCAACGCTGTCCAGAAGAGCTTTCCAAGCTTGTCATTGGTTATGCTCTGTCTCCCTCTTTCTCCGGGCCTCCCTCGTGCATTCAACTGCCATACGCTGCTTTGGGAAAGCCATAGCTGTCTCGTACTCGCGCGCGCACCCTCCCACGAAGCCGGCGCAGCTTCAAACCGCCTATTGGTATAAATAGATATACAACAGCTGAGGGAGGGAGTCGATTCCGTTATCAGCACCCTCCGGCCCGTTCCTGTTTTCCTGATAGAACGGCACCGTCGGAAAGCTCCGAAGCTTTTGGTTCCGCTGTGATAGCATTGTCTCGAGGGAGACGGAAAGCTCCCCGACCACCAGTGAGGCAACAACGCTAACTCCCGCGAACCTGGTAGCCGCAAGCACTTTTGGGAATGTCTTGTCCTCCAGTGTAGACTCGGGAACGCGATGCAAGCTTCCATAGCTGCTTTCGTCGCTCACCCAAAAGCCAAAAGCGATCGATAGCAACTACAAGCATGCCTGTAGACGCGGAGTTAAAAGCGGCACACATGTGCGCCGGATCACGAGTCGTCGGATACGAGGAGGTTTTCCACGCACATGTGTCGAGTGGAAGGCGCACGCAGTCTCGGTTCTATTTTCATCCCTGCCGGTTGGTGCGCACCAAGGGGGAACTCGGTGCTGTGGCAACGCCCGAATATCTATAATAGACCCGTATACGTCGTCATGCGCGTGTCCATGTGTATGTCGGCTTGGTTGTGATACGCGGACGGGCTGCCAGTGCGTCGCGACGCCTCGCGACCACCTCGAACCTCATGTTACCCTATTACCAAACTCCGTTATAACGACGCTTGACGTCGAGCCCGTCAAGACGTCGACGTCTCGACGTCGACGACAATTCTCCACCCCCGATCATTATTCTTATCCTATAGCTCGCTGCCTCCAAACTCGTCCAACCTGGCCACGTTGCCTGGACCATTGATGCTTTCAACGCTGGACGTCGTTGGGCTCTGAAGCTCCCAACTGCCCGTGGTGTACGTTCACGTAGACACGAAAGAGCTGGGTGTATCGCCGAGCTTGCAACCCTCCTACGCCACGTGCTATCCTGACCTTGTGGTACGTCAGACGACGTCTTCCAATTGACGGGTAGCTTTGTCAGACGTCAAAGTCCCGGGCTACGTGTGTCCTGGCGGTGTGTGCGTGCACGCGACAAGCCATGTCAGCTATGCATCCTTGGGCCCGCATAGCTTCTCTGCTCCCCGGGTAGATTTTCGCGATGTTAGGGCGCCGCGACGCTCCTTCAGAGGCAACCGTAGGTGGTCGACGAACCACGGTCCTACACCTCTTGCTTGCTGGTCCGATCGATGGTGGTGTTTTCGTTCACGAGTCTATACGCAACGATGCCTTTCACCGAAGGGTGTCTCGGTTCTTCTTGAACCGTGGACGAGCCCCGAGATCCGGCCCCACGCAGCCCTTCATTATTGATTACAGTCTGCGGGAACAGTGAGCGTGTCTGGGTGCGCCTGTGTTCCCACACACAGCTTCACATTATTGATTTCGACATGGAGGAACACAGCCTCACGCTGTCTACTGGGTAACGCGCAATGGGATTTGTCGCAGGTGTGCGCATTGGCTAATTGCGCAAGATCAGTAGTGAAGATCAATGTATGGGTGGACACAGCTGGGGGAACAAAGTTCAGCTTCCCTCCAACGGGCCTCTGTTATCCTGCTAGGAGTTTGTGGATTCAGAGGACTGGCGCGCCAGTGAAAGCTTCCCATCAGCTGCGGGACGCCTCGAAAGTGGTTGAGAGCGAAGGAAGCGCTCTTTGGGATCCCTCTTGACGTAGCGTACAGCTTTCCAAACTGAAGCTAGCCCTCCCCCTTGGTGCACCCGCTGCAAGCAACGGCACCAAATTACTTCCAACGTTCTCATAAGATCCGGTTGAAAGAGCCCGTTGTGCCCGAGCCGCGACGGATGGGCAGATCTCCCCGTGATCCCAGTCGTCCAGGAAGGTCACGCGCGGCACACTTTGCGGACCGCCCTCGTACGGATCAACGGATCTGCGCTGGTCACGCTATACACGTGGACACGCGTTGATGCTGATTGGAAGTCTCGAAGCAGCCCGAGGAAAGCTCAAACAGCCCCTCCATAGCGGGTGGCGCGGTAGAAGGCGCTTGAGGGGGTGTTGGAGATGAGCAAAGCTCGGTGATCCGTGGTTATAATCGAGCAGATGAGGGAGAAAGGTCGATGGCCTTGTTAGAGGAACGCTTCGTAGGGAAGTTCCACACCTGTGCGAGATCCGAAAGTCGCAGGTCGCGAGACGCACTGGCGCCGCACCAGGCGCCTATGAAGAGGTGCAAGTCGCCTAGCGCGGAAAAGCTCGCGGTCACAGGGCCGTGCCAAGTTGGCCACAGCAAATGCGAAGAACACCCTGAGTCGAATTCTGTGGAATGTGCTTCGAAGCCTAAGGCGTACGCTCCTGAAAGAACTCTCCAGGCAGACGTGGCCACGTGACGAGGTTGCATCTCTCGCCATCCCGATGGTGCTGATGTGCGAACTACGCGGTCGACAATGGACGATACCACGGATCAGGCAGTCATCAGAGCTGAGGCGGTCGCCTGCGCGAGGCGTTGCGACGAAAGCTTTCTCAGAGCTTCGCAAGCTCCTGGGGCGTGCTCGAATCAACGGAAGAAGCTTCTGCGCCGGTCGGAAGTGGCAGTGCTCCGTCGATGCCGCGAGAACGCATCGGGATATCATGTCGCTGGAGGAGTCCTCTTGCGATTGTCATTGCACCCTTGTTCACCCACGCTTCTCGATGATGATTTCCCCGGCAGTCATCTCGCTTCTCGCGATATCCATCTCTGCCTGCACCCATCGTTTGTCCGGTCGGCCAACATTTGGGGCGTTGACAATCCAATTGATCGGGGTTTCATGAAATCCTGGCGGGCTTCGATGACGATGGTCATTGGTGCAATGATTCAGCACAGGGGGTGAGGGATATCAAATGACAGTCTTATCACAAGTGGAACAGTCGCGTAGACGTCGGACAGGTACATCGGCTGATCCTGACGTGAAACGTTGTCACTTCGCAGCTGTACTGCCGATCAGGAGAACAGAACTGGGGTGTTGCAACGGTCAAGCTTTTCTGGTCTAGTTCCGTAGGATCGAAGTATCTAACAGGCGCACAGCAAAGAGCTTGCAATGTCCGAGGAAGGGTTGAGCATTTCCACAGTCGCGGGATCATTCGTTGACGACCCCCATTAGTTGGTATCCCAATGGACGAGGGATGATCGCGCAAGGCGATGGAGCAAGCTTGCCAGGTGTATGACACCGATACCGCCACAAAAAAATTTCGTATCAGGAACACACGTCGATCTGGGTGGTGTGACCTAGTTTTCTTTTTCTTCGTCCGTTCAATGCGGAGCTTTTGCTATCAGGCCATGCTGGTGTGCGTCTGGCAGCTTGATGGGTAGCAGCGTTTCCCTCCAGTTTTTGTGGCTAGCGTCATCGTCAATACCCGGGTGTCTAGGTACGTAGGTAAACAATCGTTTGGCAACAAACGTATGGAAACGAAGGAAGTATTTGGGGCGTCGGCCGATCGGAGTAGCGTCTCGATACCAGGAAATCACGAAAACGAAGAACGCCTCATTCCACCTGAACTTTTGTTATGAAAATCCATTGGTTTTGTGTATTGCGAAGAGGGATGAGATCTCGATACGCCATGTACATTTTCCATGTTCCGCGAGCGGTGGTGGGAGCAGTGACGTATCGATTGGTCGGCCGTTTAATTTGGGAAGGCTCCTCTCGTATCATCCAATTCTTGTGTCGGAGCCTCGCAACTTTCTTCGTATTCGGGATCAGAAAGAAGTGAGAAATGAGGGAATTTCTTTCATCCACCGGTGAGAAGCCCGGCCAGCGTCGTGGGGCCGTTTGAAGGGAGCTTGCGATAAGACAAAGCACCCGACGGTTGCTTGCGAACAGCCCCCGACACCAGGCGAACATCCTAGGCCTGGGACAGTTTCGAGCTCGAGAGAGCAGTGGGGAGGGCGAGAACGGAGCTTTCGCGCGCTCGATCTATTTCGACAGCCGCGCCGAAAAAGCGCGGGCGTCGCGACGCCCGATCCGGAGAGTAGAAGCCTGCCGTGCATCCTGACGACGATGAGAACTCGGAAAAGCTCTTGGCTCCACTTTGCTGGCTTTGTTGTGTTGTAATTATTCCACAATCATTTTTTGTTTGCAAATTAAGTTTTTTAAGGGGTCATACCAGTGTGACACTTTCAAAACATCGATTTTTTTGCCTTTTTCGACAGACATTGTATACGCCAGGTATAGCTGATTAGCAGTTTTTATGGTAAATATCATTTTATCTTGCAAATAATCGATAGTTAAATCTTTAAACGCGTTTTTCTCGAAATGAGATTTTTCAAATTTGCTGACATTGTAACTCAAAGAGCAATTATCCGATTGACTTGAAATTTGAACTAAGTACTCTTGAATATATTTACTCTACAATGACGTAGGATATTTTTGATTGGATGAAAATTGACGATGTGGCATTGGAAAAAACGACCATTTTATAGGCAAGAAAACATACTTTTTTTCATAACTACGCCATTTTGTTAGATTTTGATATTTTTCGAAAATCCTACGTCATTGTACAGGAAATATCTTCCAGTTTAACGACATTTTTTCCTTTTTCGGTTTCAGCTACTCAATCGGCCGGAATCATTTCAGCAGTGAAGGATTTTTTTTTTGGCGCCTCCGAAAGCAGCGCATAAGTCGCTTGGATCTCAATATTTTTCTATGAAAAAATGACGTAATATAGATCAAATATAGCCAAATATATTCTCAATTTTCCGAAACATTTAATTGAGTACTTTTCTTCCAAACAACTCCCGAATATCACCCAAATTTTCAGCGTTCACACCGGTATAGCCCCTTAATTCACATGTTTCATTAATTATTATGTTTGATTATCACGTTTTATTAATATATTATAACTTAATATGTCACTATACTTAATCGTGCTTAGCTGTAGAGACTGAGAGCTGACTTTCCGGAACTCCATACGGTGGGAGAAGAGTCCTCAATGCTTATAAGTAATACCTATGTAAGATAATATAGAAAAATTCCATTCCAAATCTATTTTGCTACTATGCTACTGCACTATACTATTCAAGTCTACTTCGCCATGGACTACTATAATGTACATATCTATTTCATTACTGTACTGCTCTACTCTACTACTCAACGCTACTTTGCTGCTGTATAACTCTACTGTAGTATACAAATCTAATTCACTACTTCGTTACTCTACTATCCTATCGAAGCCTACTTCGCTACTATGCTACACAACTATACTACGCGACTCTACTACCCTATCTGAGTCTTCTTGCCCACTGTACTACTATACTATTTTATCCCAATCTACTTCGCCATTATACTAATCTACCATAGTATACAAATCTATTTCTCTATGATGCTACTCTGCTATGCTATCCAACTAATTCGGTACTCTATGTCCCTGATTTACTATCCAAGTCTACTTCGCTTCTCTATTGTGCTCTATTATGCTAATGTAGTGCTTCTCTACTATATTATTCGATCTACTTCGCTACTATTCCACTATAATATTCTATGTAAATCTACTGCACTATTGAGCTACTCTGCTACACTATCCACGTTTATTTCGCTACTATACTACTCTAATACTACTACTAACTTCGCTACTATAATACTCTAATGTACTATATAAATCTACTACACTATTGAGCTACTCTGCCATACTATCCACGTCTATTTCTCTACTATACTACTCTAATGTACTATCTGAATCTACTTCGCTACTGTGCTACTCTACTGTACCACCCAAGTCTGCTCAGCTCTTTTACTACTCTCCTATACTATCTAAATCTACTACTATACTATGTAACTACTTCTGTACAGCTTGACGAAATCTCTATATTTCGGAGGCATTTGATGGCTCTTCCAAGCATTCCCTGAACGATTGGGGCAATGACTGTATTCTTTTGATTGCCGGTCTGCCTCGATGCTGCCGTCCCAATTTAACACTGGCCAGGTGTCCCTCGCATTACACATACGGCGTTCCTCCGCGTAGGATAAATATCTGCGAAACATCCAATAAATACCGTTTAATTGGTTATGCTACCAGCGGTTTTAATTGGAGAACTTTGGCAGTCAAAGAATCTCTCCGCATCTCGAAGAGGGTGAAAAAGAGGGAGAAAAGGAAAGAGAGAGATAGAGAGGGGGGAGGGAGAGGGAGAGAAATGCAGCTTGGGAAGATCTTCCAACTCATAAATTCGGTGACCGGGAATTCGCGAATCCCAAAGATCGACGCACATGCCCAATCAGTCTTTTGTAGGTACACGATAATCCGCCAACAAACGAGGAAATATCTTTTCGCAATACCGCCGACTATTCCCGTTTGCTCTCACAGTGAACCCCATTTCCAAATTTGGACAAAGCCAATCGGACACTCGTACGGAATAATGACATAACGGTCGCGTATCTCTGTCATGTTTTTTCTCGAAATTGTCATCGTGCCCGTCGACGAAGAATTCACGATTCTGATCGTCCAGCTTGCTTAGACACCAATGCATGAAAAAACAGAGATCTAAGAGAGAGCGAAAGATGGAAAGAGAGAGAGAGGGAGAGGGAGAGAAAGAGAGAGAGAGAGAGAGAGAGAGAGAGAGAGAGAGAGAAAAGTGGAGCGAGAGAGGGAGAAAGCGATCGCGGGGAAATACTGCGCGTTTTGAAACTGGTTATGCGGCAAATGGTCATGCACGAAGCGCACGAACCTAAGCGTCTCAAAGAGGATCGAACGTTTCACCGAATGAATGTTGGAGGTACTGATTCTTTTTTTATTGGTCAGACGAAGATATGTCCAATAAAAGTTTAACTTTGAAGTGTCTATAAGTTTTTCTACATCCTCGTCCAGGGCAAAAAAAGATCTATATATTACAGTTTAGGCAATTTAACCAGTGCCTTATGAAAAGTCGTGAATATATATATATATATATATAAATTCCACCATTGTCTTGAAAACAGCCAGCAAGATACTTTTTTTTAAATCCCGTGCGACAAAAATTGGCTGAGATATTCGCCTTCAGATTCCAAGTACTAAGCAATAGCACGGTACTTGCTCGAGCGCGGAACATGCAAGCCGGATCGAGCGCGGTTTCGAGTCCACGTTCAGAAAAGTGATTTTTCTAACTTTTTTTTCGATAAGAATTATAAACACGAAGAATCGCTTTGCAAATCGATAATATGATGATCAATCATTTTTATTTGGTATTTCATTCTTGAAGATATAAAAATGACGCGTGGGCCACTATTATATGCCATCTTTAATTCAGCGTCTGACTTTGAGAGCGAATATCTCGGCCAATTTTTGTTGCACGACATTTGACAAAAGAGGGCATGCTCGCAATGACCAGGGTTGCAAATAATGCATTAGTTTTGTAATACATTGGCGTTTTCATAACGCATTACTTTACATTTTGTAATGAAAAAAATGACATTACCCATTACATTACATTCTGTAATGTAACAAATTTCCATTACTCATTACATTGGATTTTCTAATATAAAAAATGTTCACTACTCAATGAATTAAATCTCGTAATCTCGTAATCTCGGATTTTTTACATTACAAAATGTAATGTAATGAGTAATGGAATTTTTTCACATGACTAATGCAATGCAATGTAAAAAATCCCCATTACTCATTACAATGTAATGAGGATTATTATTGGTTTCCCATTAGGGGCAGCTGTTTTTGCACTGGGTCGATCTGACCCGATGGAAAACGAATAATAATCCATATTACCTTGTAATGAGTAATGGAGATTTTTTACATTACATTAGTAATGTGAACAAATTCCATTACCCATTACATTGGACTTTGTAATGTAAAAAAAGTCCATTGCCCATTACAATGTAATGTGTAATGAAAATTTTTGTCATTACACATTACATTGCATTTTGTAATGAAAATGTTTCACATTACAAAATGTAATGTAATGAGTAATGGACATTTTTTACATTACAAAATATAATGTAATGAGGAATGGAATTTTTTTACACTACTGAATGTAATGTAATGGGTAATGAAATATTTTTTCATTACCCAATAAAAAAATTATGAATAATGCATTACTTTTTCATTACAAATTTCGCAACCCTGGCAATGACACACATCTATATGCTCACCAAAGCAATACTAATAGTTGTGAATAATCCTATATATTCTGAACATGTAAGAATATTAATATATATACACACGTGCATATAGATGTGTCATATATTTCTCTTAATATTCTTGCACGTTCAGAAAATTACTTCTCAGGAAATAAAAATGTTTCCATTGCAGGCAGGAAGAATTTCACCAACACACACATACGTATACAGGGTTACTCGTTATAGGGATTGTAGGGAATGTTTTCACCTATCAAATAATCCAGTGATGCTGCATGCAAAAGTGAAACATTTTCGAGATACTAATAGTTTTATTTTTATTTTTTCAAAGCAAGGGGCAGGGAACTCAACAAATTAATTTCTATCTGTTGTATGGAAGCAAGCTTCAAAAAAATTATTTGTCCTTTGCGAACACAGTAACAAACAGTTATCAACATTAAAATAAGAATTATTTGCAAACATTTTTTTAAGAGGCATCCAAAACTCTGCAAGTCTAATAATTTTCGTACCTCTTTGGATAGCTAATAAAGTCTTTTCAATGATCCGCAGGCTTAGTAATTTACTGATTTTCTTAATGAGACCTGCATTTGTGTCAAAGCAAAGTACAACAATTATTAGACTTGCAGAGTTGTTGACCCCTAATTCAAAGATGTTTGCGAATTATTGTTATTCCATTGTTGATAATTCTTCGTTACTGTGTCCTCGAAATGCAAATATTTTTTTTTAAGTTTAATTCCACGCAACAGTTTTTTTTAAAATTTTTTAAGTTGCCTACTTTTGAAAGTAGCTCTGTATATAACTAAGAAGAATATAAATAGCCGCACGCGCGAGCTCGTTCGAAACACCCGATTATGTGCGAGTGATGTAAGCGCTTGGAACATTGTAATCCTTGCCACATTTTTTCACCTCTTTTTTTCGCCCCACATGTAAAAAAGTCGCGAAACGATTAGTCCAATTTTTGCGCATTTGTCGCAGCGACGATCGTAACTTCGAGATTTGCGGTTTACCGCGCTGGGACACGAGAAAATGCAAACGTTACACGAATTCCCCGATAGTTTCTACAATTGCGAGTGTGCCGCCGTAACTATGCTCGATATAATGATAGACCAGAGACGCATTTAACGCACGCTGGCGCATATATGTCCTCGACTATTTACTCTCATTTGTACAAGCGTAAAACATCCGGCGAGATGAAAAAAAAAAAACGATAAAAAATGTAAATAAAAACGAACGCGTAAAATGTATAACGAGTGCGAAACGCGTTTGTACAGCGCAAACGGAAAGTTTTCGTAGCGTTTTCTTTGAAGGGTTGTCTCTCTCTCTCTCTCCCTCTTGATTTTTATTTTTGCGTTTGATTTTGCGGTGGTTTTATGCATATGATTTGTTCGATTATCAAGATTTATTCGATTTTTGGCGTTTAATTTGGCGTCTGATTTTGATTTTGCGTTTAATTTTGCGCTTGATTTTGTGGCAGATATCTACGTATGATTTGAGCACTTAAGGGGCTATGCCAGTGTGATCGTTGAATATTTGGGTGATTTTCGGGAATTTTTTTGGAAGAAAAATACTCTTTTTATATTATAATATTTTATATTTTATATAAATATTTTTTAATATTTTTCATATAAATATTTTTATATAAAAAATACTTTTTTATATAAAAATATTGAGATCTAAGCGGCTTATGCGCTGGCTTCGGAGGCGCCAAAAAAAAGTTCCTCCACTGCTGACATGATTCCGGCCGATTGAGTAGCTGAAACCGAAAAAGGAAAAAAATGTCGTTAAACTGGAAGGTATTTCCTGTACAATGATGTAGGATTTTCGAAAAATATAAAAATCTAACAAAATGGCGTAGTTATAAAAAAAAGTATTTTTTCTTGCCTATAAAATGGTCGTTTTTTTTAAATGCCAAATCGTCAATTTTCATCCAATCAAAAATATCCTACGTCATTGTAGAGTAAATATATTCAAGAGTACTCAGTTCAAATTTCAAGTTAATCGGGTAATTGCTATTTGAGTTACAATGTCAGCAAATTTGAAAAATCTCATTTCATATTCTTTAAAGTATAAAAATCTCATCTCATATTCTTAAAAATATAAACTGTCGAAAAGTGCGAAAAAAATCGATTTGTTGAAAGTGTCACACTGGTATAGCCTCTTAATCAAGCTGCTTTTTATCTTATTTATATAATTAACATGCTAGCACTTATATGTGATGTAAATTAACATATACGTTATTTTTATTTTATTGTACTATTAGTCCACCTGATCGGTAGATCTATTGCCTAAAAGTTTGAACCAAAGCATACAATAAATCATCAATCAATCAATCTCTCTCTCTTTTCCTCCCTCTCCCTATAGAAAATCCCTCGTATCTACATATGCATGGATATAAAAACGTGCGGGATATTACAAGTACTAATAGTTTTCACGTAGAATAATTACGATATTTATAGATTTTTCCAGATTCATTTTCTGTCTTGTGCCGATCTCGTACAGCCATATGAAACGAGAAAGAGCGGGAGAGTAGGACCAAAGACTAGCACAAGGACCAAATGTCCTCCGATATACAATCTTCGTTTTCCGAGCAATGCAAAGAGATAAAAAGCAACTTTATAGAAACGAAAAAACTCCAGTAAAATAACGCAATTAAAACTAGAAGAGAGAGTCAGAGAATCCAAATAGAATGAGAGTAGATAAGTCAAAGAAGTCAAATCAAATTATAAGACAATTGTAGATAAAATTATACATTTTGAAATTGAAACGAATTGTATTTGAGTTCTTCATTTTATTGGCGTTGTTCTTGATTTGGTTATATAGAGCTGCTTTTTATTTTTTTTGCGTAATTTCGAAAAATAAACTGAGAAAATTGATTTCTTTAATTTCTCCCATATTTTAGGAAAATGAAATTGAGAATATTCTTTAATTTTTCCTATATTTTGGGAACCTAATATATATATATATATATATATATATATATATATTAGTTATCTCTCTTTCTCGCACTCTATTTTATCAATTTTCTCCTTCCTGTTTATTTATTTTTTCCTGATCATCTCCCTTTTCTTCGCTCTCCGTCCGTTTTTCTGTTTCTTTTCTCCCATTATGATTTATTATTATTATTATTATTATTAAATGTTGAGTATCTCGAGGAGGTTGGCTCTCTCTCCCTTCGTATTTCTGTTTATTTTTCCCTATTATGATTGTTTATTATTACTATTATTATATCCGCGTTTAATATCGAAATTATTACATTCCATTAATATTATCGTACATTGATGATGTGTTGTTCTCTGCTTGCTACATGGAACTGTATTATTACTTCCCCGCTATTTGCTATTTTGTATTTATTTGTTTTAATATTCATTCATGATTATTTTGTGCACTGTAATACTGGTCCACTTCTCAGCGCTGCAATTCATCAATTCGTCCCAAAGTTTTACTATTAACTAATAAATGAATAATAAATAAATTTAATACAACTTAATTTGTATTTCCTTTTCTCCCCTTCTCTCTAACCCCCCCCCCCCCCTGTACCACGACGTTTGCAAGACCTCCGCGAAATCGCATTAAAGTCCGTATATATCTCAGATTCGGTAGGGAATCGTACACAGGAAAGGCCTCATCATAATCGAGCCGTCTCTTTTTCTCTCCCTCGAGACACGATCTCTATAATTGCGCTCAAATTGCGAGCTGCTTCCCTCCCTGTATGCCAATCTGAAATTCTTAAAAACGAAAACGCGCACAATTTACCACGCGAAGGAGTGGAACTTGCGCCCTTCCGTTTGACACGAGTTGATACGCAAATGCGTTCAGGGGAGTACGCAGCAGAGGGGGAGGGGAGTCGCAACGCCCCTGAGGGCAACGTGAAATTATAGCACCGTATCCATATAGATATTCGAGTGTCCTCGAGCAGAAAATGACGATTTCAGTGGTGTACTTTGTATAATTTACTCGACACTTATGTCTATTCGAATGAATCATTGCGATTTCTTTTTTTTTTTCATCTTCGTCATTGATCAAGAAAAAGGGCGGAGTGCTCGCCATTGGCCGCACTCTGAGATAATTGAGATTATATCTTACGTGCAGCAATGAGGATTAATGGCATCGCCAAGGGAAATTTACCTCCATCAATGGCTACTTCGAAATACTTGCCGGGCTGAAATATTTTTTTTAGTTATTGTGAAGTTCTACAACCTGAATCTGCACGAAATAGATTTTGTTCAATAAATAAACAAATAAGATTTATTCGATGTATTGATGACCAAAAGAAACATATTAATCAATGAAGGAAACGTTTTAAATATAGTAACAAACGAAGGCATTTTTTTTTAAGATGATAATTTTTCTTTGTGTCCTAATCTTATTCCCTAAATACGTCAATCTCTCGTGAATATTCTCGTTACTCGAGAGTCGATCTTCAAACTTAATTGAATGCCACGATTGATGGAAGAAAATTGAGAAATGAAT
>CALYCA010000195.1:0-10000 GCA_944452715.1 Ophion slaviceki | reverse complement strand
GAGGCTGTGATCGGGCCCCAATAATATTACCCTAACTTTATTCGGGCCCTAATCTGGAAGCCACATGAGGGCCGTTAGCGGCCGGTCACACTTTGTCAACAAGGGCCCTTAGAGGCGCAACGACCGGGCCCTTATAAGTTGCCTCAATGGCGCCTCATCAAAACCATTTTAGCGCCCTGAAAATGCCTCAACGGCGCCTCATCATAACCATTTCAACGGCATAAAATATACGTATCAGTGGATATACGTGTATGTTAAATGCGTCAGGGTATATCTGTATTTGTTTTTATGTAATTGTTCATGTGCATAGATGTGGCCGTGAGTACATGTGTATGTATGTGTGCGCGCGTAGAAATATGATTGCGTATTTGCATGTGAGCCTTTATGACAAACTGCTATGACAAAATTAATACAAAAAATAATTCATTCTAAGGAATGGATGTGTAGTAGGAATAAAAAAAATATATGGGTCTACTGAATCACTAGAATCTATTTCCATTGAGGGAAAGATCTGGAAAATAAAGACCAATTTATTTACTTATCCTACACAGTCAGATAAAGTTTATGAATGGGAAATATCAGCGAAGTCTTCAGAAGAAATAATTTTCCCTATGGTGAGTATTGAGCGGAAATTAGTTACTATAAAAATGTCGAGAAAACCAGTTGGGACTGTTCACACTTATGCGCTAGCATTACTCCATGTATGAGTGAAACCATGAGTAACTGTTTGTATCTATGTAAAAGGTTTCTTTAATTTGATATATAAATACTGTCTGATGTTTGTCTGCATATTTGTATTCATCGTTGATTTTTTATTTGCTAATGCCCTTACGCTTTTTTCCCAATTTGCGTTCGATAATATTATTCGATCGATGTATGTCAAAAAGTTGTCCACTCTAAAAAAAATTGAAATTTTGTCAAATTATTTAATTATATGAAAAAAAAAACAGTGTAAATTTTTTCAAAATTTTTCGACCGCATTTTCTCGAGTTTTTCAAAATTTCAAAATTTTCAAAATACCGTTATATCTCGTGAGCATTTGATTTAACAAAAAAATGTTTAAGACACAAAAGTTGCAATTTTACATCAGACAATTTTCAACCGATTCAATTGAAATGTTGAATATATCTTGAAAAATACATTGTCTATGGAAGTACGTAGGATTTTTTTTTATATTGCATAGTTCATTTGTTATTAACAATTATCCGGCGATTTTTAGGCAAATTTATGGAAAGTGAAAAATGGTCGTCAGATAATTGTTAATAACAAATGAACAATGCGATATAAAAAAAAATCCTACGTCCGTCCATAGACAATGTATTTTTCAAGATATATTCAACATTTCAATTGAATCGGTTGAAAATTGTCTGACAAGGAACATCCCTCAGGTGACACCCTTTGATTTTGTTGTAATTTGGAAATGTTATAAAGCACCGAAAAGTAAGCGATACGTATTTTTTTTCATCGGCGGAAAAACGGTTTTAAGGGGTGAAACCACCCCCCGAAAAAAGGCATTTCTAGGGGTAATATAGCAGCTTCACACACAAGGAGTCCACCGATTTTAATGAAACAAAAATGAAAATACTTCTAATCCGAAGCAATGAAAAATCTACTATAGTGACATTGGAAAAAAAATAATTAAGGGGTGCACCACCCTTATATTAAGGGGTGGTTTCACCCCTTAAGACCGTTTTTCTACCGATAAAAAAAATACGTATCGCTTACTTTTCGGTGCTTTATAACATATCCAAATTTCAACAAAATCGAAGGGTGTCACCTGAGGCATGTTCCTTGTGAGTTATGTTTCCGGCCAACATAAAAAATGCAGTTTCGAGATAAACGCTGCACAGCCGCCATTTTGAAATTGATCACTTAAAAAAAAATATTGTATACGGTCACTGATGTGAATGATAAATACCCTTTTTTGTAATCTCGATTTATTTTGTAGTTTTTCTGAAGAAAAAAATCCTTAAAAAGCTTATTTTTTCGGCCTCTAGAGTGTCCTAACCTTTCAATGCGGGCTCTACTGTAAAACGTACAGTAAACCGTTGCGTATCGGCGTACATACTCGCTTGACAAACGTTTGCGGTGTCGTGCGAGACGTGTACCGTCCCCGCGTGTGCCCCGCACGTACATACACGCAGATACCTACAGCTTCGATTTGCGTTCGAAGCACACCCCCCCCCCCCCAGCATTCCCCTCGTGGACGCAGCCGTGCAACTTCGTGTAGCACTTTTTTCCCCTTTTTGTGCGATAACGAAGAAAAATTGACAATTCCATCGATGTGGAAAAAAAAACGAAAACTAAGGTGTAAATGAGAAAAGGAGTGAGAGGGAGGGAGGGAAGAAAAAAATAATCGTTTGCGCACATAAATCATGATGCGATTTACAGGCGATAAATTACTGAGTCAAGACCGACGCCACGTGCATCTCTCGACGACGAGCGGCGCGGGAAGGGGGGGAGGTCTTGTCGAAGCGAGCATCGATTTCGCGCTGCGATGCACTGTCAACAAGAATTTATTTACCGAGCATTGACTGCACCAGCGCTGTTGACGGATCGCGTCCATACTTTCGTCGTCCGCCCTGCTCAGCTTTTGTTTTAATTCTTTTTTCTTCCGCGTTTTCTTGGCTTGACACTTTTTTGGTTTCTCTCTTTCTCTCTCCCTCTCGAAAACATTTTGATTTTTTTATCATTCTGTTCTCGATTTTGATTTTTGTATTTTTCTTTGCTACGAATAGAGGCGACTAAAATTCGTCAGGCGTCTTTACCTACTTTGCCCAAAAGTAATAGAAGTAGGGCATAACGCAACTATGTGTCGATCTCTCTCTCTCTCTCTCTCTCTCTCTCTCTCTCTCTCTCTCTCAGTCGCTCTCACGCTGCTTTTTAAATTTTCTATTTATATAACTTTCCTGCTTACGTTTTGTTATGTAATTTTATTTATTTATATACCTTCTTTCTCTATACTTTTTTTGTCCTTTCTCGTTTACTTTAATTAAATTATTGTTAATTTTTATACATTCATCTTGTTCTTCATATGTATTTTTTCAAATAGCTTTTTCCTCCACGCTTTGTTCTGTTATTGTCTTTACTTCAAATAAATTCTTGTTTAATAGATAAATCAACGGAGACTTTGTCGTTGGAGTGCCATATTTCAGGTGTTTACATTTTATTTCTTTAAAAGGAAACGAGTAAAGCTTTTTGAGTGCGGTTTTTTTCTTGCTTTTATTCATGATATACAGAACGTTAAAATTTTTTTTTTTTTTAAACACAAAATGGCGGCCGTTGCAGCTCCGCGAAAACAGGTCCTCAAATCGCGGGAGGTAAACGGCTGACATCACTGCCCCCTCTTTGTTGATCTGAAACACAAATTCAAAGCATATTATCAATCTGTGACCCTTTGGTCATGGAATGACGGATGGGTTTTTCGTTTAGTACAAATTTCGGAAAATGGCGGCAATTTAAAAAAAATCGAATTTTTGCGTTTTTTTTCGCATAAAAAGATAAATAATAAATGCAAAAATGTATCTATCGAAAAAACGATCCGTCATTCCGTGAAGACATATTTTCTGAGTATGCTCTCCAAATTTCAGGTCGATATGTTAATTACAGCGGTCAGGAGAATGTCAGCCATTTTTAAAAACGTGTTTTCGAGAAAAACGCGTTTAAAGTTTTGTAATGTGTTTACACAAATGTGTTTATAATTACCGCTAATCGGCAATGCCTGGTCCATAGAGGCATCCCTCCTCTTCTTCTAGCTGCTCATGTTGAGCTCAAATTGATTTTTTGAAAATTTCAAGGACAAAGTGTCCCTTAAATTACATTAAATGAATTCTCAATTTTCATACATTTATTCTCCCTTTGTATGTATTTTTTTTTAATTTATAGCTCCTCTCTCTATACTCTGTTATCCTTTCTTATTTATTTGTATATAACGATTTTTTAAATTTTCATACTTTTATTCTTGCTCTGTATATGTATCTTGCTACCTAAAGCTTTACACCGAGGCATATAATCAACCATCAATCAATCAATCAATCAATCAATCTCTCTCTTTGTATTTTTCTTCTTTTTTTCCTTTGCATATCTTTATTGTACTTCCTTTACATTTCTTCATTTTTCTCTTTTTTCTTGATCCTCATCGTATTTGTTTTTCTTTGTATCGCACGAAGTATGAGGATAGTGTGCCACAGGACATTTTGGTCCTAGCGCCCTAATAAACCTAATCTAATAAAACTAATCTCTCTCTCTCTCTCTCTCTCTCTCTCTCTCTCTCTCTCTCTCTCTCTCTCTCTTTCTCTCTCTCCCCCGAAGTGCCAATATTTGCCGATCGATAAAAGAAAAAAAAGAAACGTCGCGACCTCGAGAATCGAATGATCGAGGGACGACGGCGTGTGTATTGCCACAAGTGCTTTTCGATCGGCATGCACCAACTTTCCGGATACGTACGTATGCCTCTGTACCTATTTATACCGCGCCCGCAACGAGCCACCAAACGAAGAGATCGAATCGAAGCGTCGATGTATTCCGACGCATGTATTCTCGACGACGCCTTATGTGTCGTCGCCTCCTCGTGCTTGTTCGACATTTATCGTATCTTCGAACAACACGAATTATTATCTGCAAAGAAAAGCAAGCGCGAAACAACATGGTCGTGTGGATATAATACGTGTAAGTGTGCGTGTGTGTGTGTTTGACGAAAAATGTCGGCGACCTTTCGTATGACGAGTCGTCCTTGCACATACGTTTACATAAAAGTAAATAAATAAATAAATAAGTATACATTTATAAATATTCATTCTTTTGAATGTAAACTATACATTTATTGACCCTTTTCTCATATATATATATATATACATATATATATATATATATATATATATATATATATATATATATATATATATATATATATATATATATATAAGAAATATCAATATGCACATCGAAATAGAAGAAGAGGAAAGGGTCTCCACGCCAAAAATTGTTATCATAATTATTATCCTCATTTTTATCATTATCGTCGTGCTTATCAGGAGCAATAATGGTTATGCTTAAAAAAAATGATAACAGCAGTAATATTAGTTTTCATATAACAATAGGAATAATAACAACTATTAAGACAGCAACAATAATAACAAAAAAACTCCTATACACATGACAATATTGATATGCACATCAAAAGTGGTAGAAGAAAGAAGAGTCTTGATACCAAAAATTATCATTATTATTATTATCATCATGATTACCAATAGCAACAATAGTTTTGTTAAAAAAATAATAGTACGAATAGGTAAGTGATCAATAATGTTAAGATTCTTCTTTCTTTCATGATTCTATTTTTGATCTTGATTTTTGTATTTTACTTTGTCACGAATAGAGGGCATTTAAATGAATCAGGCGTCTTTACCTATTTTGCCCAAAAGTGATAGAAGTAGGACATAATAAAACTATGTATCTCTCTCTCTCTCTCTCTCTCTCTCTCTCTCTCTCTCTCTCTCTCTCTCTCTCTCTCTCTCTCTCCAATAATAATAATAATAGTAATAATAATAAAAATAATGAGCAACAACAATAATAATAATGAGATTACCATGAATTATAATAAATAATTATGGTTATTATAATAGTAACAGGCAACGTCCCGTGCAGAAATGTGACCGGGCATTTCCACTTTGTGTCCGGCCCTGACCAGACTTGCCTTGTTTGATTTACCTACCAGGCCCTCCCATGGAACAAACCGGGAAGATCGCAACATCTTTTTTTTTACGGCTTATCTTGAATGTTTGGAAAATACAATCTTCCGGCGGCGATACATTGCGATTAAGTATATCTTCACGTAATGTCTACCCGGCCAGAACATTGACATGTTCTTAAAAGTGGAGCCTGTCTTTAACGGGTTACCCCCACTTGTAGCGCAAAAAAAGGCCTTTTTCATGAATTTTTTTAAAGAAAACTACAAAACTTTTTTAATCGATCAATATACCATCTTAAAGAACACATCTTGAAGAACTTTCAGTAATTTTTTTATTGAAAAATATTACATTGTTTAGTGGCAAATGGCCGTCAATGAAATAATGTTTTTATATACACGGTTTGCGGTGACCAACATTGCGGCGAAGTGGATCATCTGAAAAAAAAATGCGGATGGATTTAGTCAAATATAAGTATAAACTAGTCTTTAATCGAAGGATTTTAAAAAATATTCATTTTTCACAAAATGGCGGACAGTCAAAGTTAATGGTTCGATTTTAACGAAAAAAAACGGCCGTTTTTTGGAAATAAAACGACCATTTTTTTCGAAAAAAAAATCGAACGATTAAAGACTACATTTTTATGTATTAAATAAGCCTGCAAAATTTCAAGAAGATCGGTTCATTAGTGTTCGAGTAATCTTGGTCATCGACTTCAGAAATGCCATTTTGAAAAAAACGCGTTTAAAGTTTCAATTTCAGTTTACACGAAGAAAATATTTTTTTTTGTAAACTTACATAGAGTTATCTATTCCGGGCCCGTACAGAAGTATGGGCCCGGATACTTATACTTCAAAAAAATGCAATAAAAAAAAATTGATTTTTTCAAAATCGCAAGTGGGGGTAACCCCTTAAGAATTAAAGAAAAGCTACTTTGCTTTTCACCTCATCAAAGATATTTATAATTGATTAGGATGAAACTAATAAATCTGTTGTAATTCTATTCGTCGTTAAAAGCATTCATTTCATCAATAATAATAATCTACGAGTAATAACAATGCCGGGATTACGATAACTAATGATTTAAGCATGAAGAAAAGCGGAATTATTTTACGAGGCAAAAAAGTAAAGCCGGTCATTCGTGGTTTTTGAACGTCTTGTCGCTATGTTGGGAAATATCAATGTTCTGGCCAGGAAGATATTACCTGAATGTATTTCGCCAATAATCCGCTAGGTGGCTACAAGCGAAGAGCTTCGCGTGAGCAAGGTACCATCGTACGAGGATAAAAGTTCGTCCTGTGAGTTTCACCACGTACAGAAGTGCTCACATCGTGCACTTACGCTTATTATTTTGCGATACTTGTGAAACAACCCTTTGCCCTCTAGGCATTTTTCGGTCGGATTGTGATCTGTGTACATTTTCCTGTCTCTTGGCCTGTCAGAAAATGCGAGCAAGCTTACGTACACACTCATACACTACCTTAGCAAGTAGATAACCAACAAACAATATGTCATCGAAATACTAAATTGAATACACTCCCGATGTTAGCTCCTCAAGGATTCCAAAAACGCTGAAACGTCATTTTTAATTTCCTCGTTTGTTCCTGGTTATTTCTCGATTTATTTCCTACAACTTTCCTGGTCATTTACCGCTTGTTCTCCGGCCCGTTTCCGTTCAGTTCCCCAAAAAGGGAACGGCGGAGGACCTAGCCTTAACCCCGTTGATATTATCTAGGGAAGGCGGATAATTACTTTGCTATAAAACTTTCACCAGCAACAGTGTGGTAACTTTCGTCCTGAAATAGTACAATATTGTTATTGAGGTCTCAATTAATTCCTGAGTTCCAATGTTCCCTTGCGGGTTTTTACGCACAACCCTTCCCAATTAAACCCTTTTCTATCACTCCCTACCCGCGTTTCGCTCATCTAGCCTAACGTTCCGTTGTGTCCACGGTCGTCTTAAGGGGTTACCCCCACTTGCGATTTTAAAAAAATCGGTTTTTTTTTATTGCATTTTTGTGAAGTGCAATTTGAAGTGCAGTTTTTTTTGATGCCCGGAATAGATGACTCTACGTAAGTTTACAAAAAAAAATATTTTCTTCGTGTAAACTGAAATTGAAACTTTAAACGCGTTTTGCTCAAAATGGCATTTCTGAAGTCGGTGACCAAGATTACTCGAACACTAATGAACCGATCTTCTTGAAATTTTGCAGGCTTATTTAATACATAAAAATGTAGTCTTTAATCGTTCGATTTTTTTCGTTAAAATCGAACCATTAACTTTGACTGTCCGCCATTTTGTGAAAAATGAATATTTTTTAAAATCCTTCGATTAAAGACTAGTTTATACTTATATTTGACTAAATCCATCCGCATTTTTTTTTCAGATGATCCACTTCGCCGCAATGTTGGTCACCGCAAACCGTGTATATAAAAACATTATTTCATTGACGGCCATTTGCCACTAAACAATGTAATATTTTTCAATAAAAAAATTACTGAAAGTTCTTCAAGATGTGTTCTTTAAGATGGTATATTGATCGATTAAAAAAGTGTTGTAGTTTTCTTTAAAAAAATTCATGAAAAAGGCCTTTTTTTGCGCTACAAGTGGGGGTATGCCTTAAGGCCGTCGTCTAGTGCGAAGGCCGTTTTTTAATGCTTTTTTGGGTTTTTTTTCGACACACCATGAAAATAAAATAATTTACAAATTGTATATAATTTTTATTAACATTTAAACAAATTTTGTAAATTTTTTGAAGTCATTATATAGAGTATAGTCGGAGAAACACCGCCCAACAGGAACACATATACTATATAAAAAGAGGTGCTCCACTTGCTGCCATGATTCCGGCCGTTCTGCTTATCTGAAATAAAAAAAAACCGAACGCAATTTTAATCGTGAGACTTGAGGCTCCACATGGAACTAAAATAAAGTTAGAATTCCAAAAAAAGAATTTTTTTCTACGCTTTAGAAAAGAAAATCAACTTTTCGTAGTTTTTGGAGTCTATATAGCTGATAAAAAGAAAACTAACGAAGCTATCTTGATTATTTTAGTTCAACTTGCAGTTATATATGTACTGAAGATGCTGTATAAATTTGAGCAGAATCAATCAAATGGTTTTTGAGATATCATGGCAGCAGTTTGAAAAAATCGTGTTTTGAGAAAAACGCGTTTGAAAGTTGTATATAATTCACAATAAAAAATAAATGGTCTCACCATCAATCTGATATGCCTGGACCATAGAGTACACCTTCCTCTTCTTCAAATAAGTCGTGCAAGGCCGTTTTCTCTTCTTTTGATCTAACATACTGGACGACCCCCTTAAGCTACACGATACCGAATTTGCCGTGGGTATGGGAAAACTGTGAAAAACCCGCTCAATTCGAAGCACCGCCAGAGCCCAACCCGCCTCTAAATAGTACGATAATGTTCATTATTACTCTCGCAATAACAACGACATCAGCAACCACGACCCAACTGCCAAACCCACAACTGCCAAAAAATAATGTGCGATCCAAATAATAATCTCACTTTCCATTCTCCTTGTCCTAAATCTCGCTGCGTGCTGTTTACCCCCTCCCCCCCTCTCTTGTATCAGGGGCCCTACAAGGTATGAAGGACGGAAAAGAAGTAGCCCTTTCTCACTGTAAGGAATCCGCGCGTCGACGTGTACCTCGTCATTTTTCTCCTCTCTCTCTCTCTCTCTCTCTCTCTCTCTCTCTCTCTCTCTCTCTCTCTCTCTCTCTCTCTCTCTCTCTCTCTCTCTCTCTCTCTCTGAATATTTTCTCCCGTTCGCCCTGTCGCCCAATCCAAAGAGAAGCATCACCAGGAAAGGAGACGAAGATGATACAAGAGGATGGTCCGGCAGCGCAGCGGGGGGGGGGGGGGGTATGGAGAGAAAAAAAAACGTGGGGTGCTCCGCACAGAGCACGGCGAGAAAGAGGGCCAGAGAGAGAGAGAGAGAGAGAGAGAGAGAGAGAGAGAGAGAGAGAGAGAGAGAGAGAGAGAGAGTAAAAAAATCAAGAAAAAGATAGCGTGTGTTAACGGCGCGTCCAGAATATACACACGCCTAACGCGTGCGTAACGCACTTCCATATATATATATATATATATATATATATGTATACATACAGAAGATATGTGCCCCTGTATGAAGAATTTGCGCAGGGTACACATATACACGTGGCGAGGAGTGCGTGATGCGTTCGGCGTGCGCGAAGAGCGTGGCACCGTGTATATATATATACTCACATACACACACACACACACACACACACACACACACACACACACACACACACACACACACAC
>CALYCA010000194.1:0-22282 GCA_944452715.1 Ophion slaviceki | reverse complement strand
AAGGATTTGTCGAAACGCGACGTAAAATTGGGCGTGACGGTTTGATACAAGAGAGTTCAAGTTAATCCTCTCACCCTGTCCTCCTCGTTCTCACCGACGTAGACTTTGACGGTGTATTCGACCCCGAGAGGTTTGCTCTGATCGTCGTCGCCGCCAGGTTGGAGAGTCACCGAACTCGGCGAGTTCTGGGGGAAATGGAAGGTGAAGGGATACGCGTTGGTTCCGAGCTTCTTCAGAAGGCGATCCTGTATCGGTGTAGTTTCTTGCTTTTCCTTCTTCAGCGGTACTATTTGTTCCCGTGCAAGAACCATCTCCTTGCTGAATTTCACCCCCATCACCTCGTCCTCCTCGCGACCGTATCTGTAGGTAGTCGTCACCTGGCCGTAAATCTTTCGTCCTTGGAGGTAATCATTTTCGACGACGATGATTCCGTCGATCGGGTCTATCGAGTCGATGTGGTCGATGAAATCGCGCTTGCCCAGATACACCGTCACCTTGCCTGTCTCGCAAAAGTAATCATTTCGTTATAGGTATTTCACTTATGGGGGCGCGAAACGAGAAACAACTTACCGTTCGGAGTCGTCTTTTTGAAAACCTTCACGGCCACAACGTAGGCCAAAAACAATAGAGGAAACATTTTTCAAAAGCTTTCTGCTCGAGTCTTTGGTAAAGATTTCCCGCCCAGAAGTGACAAACTGACGAGCATTCGGGACACCTTCTTATACTATTCCTGGAGGGGCTTCCTAGCCCCCGAGAAGCCCCGTATTCGCTAATTCCATTATGCGCTTCCTATAATACCCCCCTAATGAGATCAATATCGTTGCCGCGCCGAGTCCTCGTTGCACAATTTTCAGATACATTGCTTTCCGAGAAGTTCAGTTTTCTCAAGCCGCGCTGCCGCCGCCGCCGCAACACGCAGTCGAACGAGCTCCTTCGTCTCTTTTCCGGTATTACCCTCCTAGTAGTAACGGAACATCTTTCACTCTTTCGCTTTCATCTGTTTCCAAATTCAACTCAAATGAGATCAAATTTCGTGACGAATCTTTCGAGTTCATTTATCGTCACGAAAGATATCGGTCCGTTGCTTGTTCATTTAAGTCTTTTGAAAAATACAACTTTTCCTACCGTTTCAACGCAAGGCTTCTTTATTTCTCTCCTACACTCATTGTCGCAAACCATTTTGGTAAGAGTGCGAACGATTCGCAAAGCTAAACTTCTCTACTTGTGCCCGCGAAGTGCGCAAAGACGGAAAAAAAAGAAAAGTGACGTGACAAGAGAAGACGAAAAAGACAAATTTGGCTCAGTCTTAAGGTTTATATTTATTTCAATAATAAGTGTTTACATTGTACGGAGGTATTTTGATCCGTCAAATCGGATTCCCTGCATTCCAAGGAATTTCAATTCGGTCTTTATTTCTTGTTTCATTCCGTTGTTTTCTCGTGGTCGCGCTCTTGATAATATTAAATCATTATCGCCTCGCCGAGAGTACATGTACCTTAAATATATTGGCAAAAAAAAACAATATCCCTTTTGCTGTCTCTCGAGTCTCGAAAACTTGGCGTATGAAAAAGAAAGGTTAGAAAAAAAAACGAATAAAGCGAAAGGAAACGAAGGAGTACCATAAATTTCGACTAATTCAAAAGCGGCGGCGGCGGCAGTCAACGTGGGCTGTTGTCCTACCTCGAATAACTCTTCGAATGTAAAATGTTTGTCGCTCAATTTTTTCTATCCGTCTCCCTCGCGCTCTCTTATACATTTTTCTCTGCTACAAAGTTAATAAAAAATAAGTATAAACTAGAGTTCGACGGGTAACGAGTGTGCAAGGATCGGACATTTCTCTCTCTCTCTCTACGTTCTTGCATTGTCCTTGTCTCTTGGTCTCCGTTGAACTTTGCAATGGAAATAGAACCGACACACTTGGTATATCAATGACGATACTTGTTGCATTCATACATTTCGCGATGGATATTTGTAATTTTACAATTAAACGAGGGGGGGGGGGGGGATTAAGAGAAAATAAAAGATGGAGCAAAGAAAAAACATTGTTTGCAGAATCGATTGCATATAATAATGAGGGATGGGGAGAAAAATAAAACTTTCGTGACTTATGGGTAATTGGATAGTACAACGGTAGCGAGTTACTTATGATAAATATGTCTAAGAATAGGCACGGTAAATGTATCATTTTGGATATATATATATACATATGCACTCCTCACGCACACACATATACGTGTGCGAGTGTTATACTCGTTACTCAGCGATTTATTGCGCTGCTGCGACAAGACGCTTCGAGAGATCAGGGAACTAAAAAGATTTCATACCACGAAACATTATCGGGATAATTTTTTTCCGTAGGTTCGCGTTTGTTTTTTTTCTTCGGATAGTGCAAAAATTGAGAGTGAAAAACATGGCTGTGCGAATAAGCGATGAGTAATTGGCTCGCCAAGAATTTACATTGATTTTGATAATATTCAATGATAATAAAATATATCCAAAAGATAAATGTTACGAGCGTCTAGAGAGAGATGAGGGCAAGATTTTTTTTGTCCTGATAACAACCAAACGTTTATTCCTCGCTGAATTGTCTTAAACATTTGTGCGCACGAAGAAAATGACGCCAAAAATAGACATCGTCGAGTCGAGTTGGATAATAGATTCGCTAACAAATTGCCACAATCAGTTAGGTTTTGCTCGACGAATGCCGCGATTAATCGCGTTTCGCATATGTTTTTGTATAATAATTTATGAAATATGAACAAGCGGGCACACGATATTTCAACACAAGCCATTCAGAGGAATAACATTCGCAAAACATTTGCTACGAATGTTTTTTTTCTTTCTCGAACGTTACTTGACAATCTGCGAAAATACAACTAATGAAATTCGGACGCTTACCCAAATGAAAAGCGAAAAAGGATTTTTTTGTTGGAACGGAGTTCCCTGACCAGTGCGCATCTCTAACATCGTAAAGTACAAACAGTGTTAGTTGTTTTTTTTTCTTCGTCTCCCTTGTGTACCGGTATACATCGTGGATTTTCGTATTTCGATCGCTGTTTTCCTCTGCGTTTCGCATCTCTACTTAAATATACGCTGCGAAATGGTTTTTTTTTGCATTTTCGTTTTGTTTTCGTGACAAATATTCTGACGCTTTCTCTCTCCCTCTCGAATAACGAATTCCCAACGTGGCGCGTCGGCCACGTCGGGGCTACAAGCAGTTTCTCTCACTTACAAAGTAGAAATCTGGAAAGAAATAAGAAATAATTGGCGGAGGTCTATATTGTACAAAATATTCCGATGAAACAGCACATTCAGGGTCGAATTTCTCGTCTCGTGATTCGCATTTTCGTCGACGACGAAAAAGAACTTACCTAATATTCTTCAAAGAAATGTCTTCTCAGGCCAGTTTTGGTGTCCTGGCTTAGGATAGATCTGAATAAAAATGAAAAAAATTGTTAGTCTAGTTTACTTTTGAATCATCGAGAACGATAATAATAACGGACGTAAGGGTAATAAAAAATGTGGGTAAACTTACAGCTTGGCGCGGCGGCAGACTCGAATCTCTTCTGGATTTGATCATAGGTGAATTTGACAAAGGTGTCGTACTGCTCGGACAGCTTCATGTGGAGTATCTGATCGTATTCCTCTCGTATCTGCGTCTCTTGTTCCTTGAGCATTCGCTCGCAGATCAGGCCGACCTAGCGTGGCATACGAAAATCGTTTCTACCGTAAGTATCGTTGGTTCCGTCGGCTCGTACGCGACGCCACCTCTTACGCGTTCTACGTTATTCTTTGCAAAGGATTTTGAATACATGATAGGCAAAGTTACCAACGATTTTGGTCGCAAATTGTTTTTGAGTAGGCTGCTAATGTCTCCAAAGCTTAATTAGGTGCGCAATTAACGAACGATGACAGAGTACTAGCGGGAAAAGATATTGAGCTGTGTTACAACGAATTGGGCAAAGTAATTGTTCAACCTGTTTGAATGTAAACAGAGGCTTCTCCTTGGTAGCGGTGTTGTAGCTGTAGGAATTTGAGACGGCTGATGCACCGGACGGTCCTCCCTCGGCGTCGGAAGAGTCTCCGCTGCTCGCTTGAGGATTGAAGTGCAATTGCTTGCGTCTGTGTAATCGGCGCAGCTCCTCTCTGATGTTTGCCGCCATTTTTTCTGTATCCGACATTGAAAATGAAATATTCCATCGCACCGATTGTGTATTCAATTAAGAATAAGCGACGTTACACGAAAAGCCGGCCGATCCAGTCGAGTACCATTCGGAAAAATAGCGGCTAACTTGTACGAATTCGATTGATTTCCAAACGGAAAAGCCCGATTCGCAATTCGTCGAAGCAAGAAAAAAATACTTTCGGCCCAAGTGCAACGTGAAAGCTAATAACTTGTACAGGAGCGCCCAAATTCGAAAAAATATAGTAATTCGCACGGTGAGGGTCGAAGTCTCGGAATGGGCCAAAATGTTCAAGTTAGAACGTTGAACGGCCACTTCCGGGGAGCAGTGATCGTGTTTAACGCGACATCTCGCGTTCTTCTCCGTTGTTACAAACTTTCCAGTCCAACTCCATAGAGAAAAAAGAAATACGTCCGTTACGTATTACCATATGATTTATACGCGTGGTTGGCGCCCCCTTCCCCCCTCGCCGTTCTATTCAACGGCTCGTCGTCCATTTAAGCCCACCCGCGTCCCCCCGGACCCTGCGCTGGGGCACCGCATCCAGTCCCACGGACGCCCCAGATACGGGCTTTTAAATCGCCCTTGCATCGCGTGTCTGAAAGAGTCGGTTTTTTTCTTGCTTCAACCATGCCGCTCCTACGAGGCGAGCCTCTCGTCGTTAAATGTCGGGAGAGAAATAACGAAAAAAAAAAATAACAGAGAAAGAAAAAAAATGGCGGCTTTGGATAATTTACCAGGCGTCAATTTGTGAGCGACCTCTCCGAACGACGACGGATTTTGTTGTCTGGGTGTGCTGCTCTGTGCGGAAGTACCTGGTGAGACGCACATGGGTACGCATCTTCGCCGTTTGTTCGGACGTCCATGGCTGTGGACGGGGTCGAACTCAAGAGATCTCTTTAGGGTGGCGCAGGCCATATTTCTCACGTCGTCTCACGTACGTTCGTGGCCACTCGAGAGATGTAGAGGGAGAGCGAGAGGGACGCAGGGGGATATACGCGCGCACACACACACACACACCAGTACAGTGAGGGAGAGCGAGAGAGGCGGAGAAAGAACACACGCCGATAACTTTTGGAATGTTGCGTTTCCCTTTTTCGTCTAATCCGTTCTCGCGAATAATCCTACTCTCCCTCACTGATCTCAGAAACTCTGTTTTTGACGAAGCGTGGAAAAAAATTTGGCCGCTCGGAGTTTCGTTCGTTGATTTTTCGGCAAGACTTCCGCTGCTTTCGAGGATATCGCGTTTCCACGGAAGACTCGTACGTGCGCGAAGCTGTGGTGTCGCACACCAAAACAAACACCGCAGTGAAACAATATGGCCGAACACCGCGGCTCCTCGGTGAGAGAACGACTGTTACGTTTTCCTCGCTACACGTCTCTTTCATCCCCACTCGCAAACAAGGTTCCGTTGTTACGACTTACTACGGCGCGTGCGCCCGAGACGTTTTTCTAACGACCGCAAGCGCGCGTGGAACTCCGTGTAACGTGACCGAAGGAAGTTTTTTTTTATTATTTTTTTTTATTGCTATAATTGCAGCTTAACCGGATATCGCCATCCTCATGCACGATTCCATTTCGAAACGCTCATTGAAAAATGTGCAGGACAAGCGATTACATTTTGCGCGCGTCTGTGTGTGGGTGTGCGTGGGGTTTTTTGCCCCCATCAAATGCTTGTACAAGAAACATTTGTATTTATCGGTGTCGGTAACGATGCGTATTTGGATATATTTGGGATCTGCGGGCGCCATCTGTCGGTTATGGCTCGGTGTCACCGCGTACGCCATGGAGCCTAGATACCAGGAGGTTCAGCGAGGCCTTTCAACTCGTCCCCAAAACGAGAACGAGAAATGATGGCGCTAGGGTGCTCCGGCACCTATAAGTATATAGACATACGCTAAACATGGGTGCGATCAAGGAGACTAGAGAGAAGGAGTCGTCGCTCCCGCCTCAAACAGTTCTTTCAATCGGTCGCAGAGGTGTAATGCTCAGTTCCGCCGCAGGCGTCGCTAGTGTTCCCCAGAGCCCATAATATATAGTAATACAAAACTGCATAAGGTGAAACTGACAGTGTTATGGCAGCAAAATTGTTTGCGCCTGTCAAACACAAACATATCTGTCGTGTACACCAGCACAGCAGCTATCGAACTATGTGTATAATAATAGAGATGACTCCTCGCGAGTCAATGTGATAAAGGGAAAAAGTAAACACTCTAGGTAGGAATTATAAAACAAATTTCAACTATTGATGGCAGTAAATTAAAAAATATACTCTTCCATGTTATTTTTGTTCGAGTTCTTTTGGGATCGGACGAGTTCTTTGATTGGTTGAAACTGCTTCAATTCGTACAACCAGATACCTGTACGAATGCAAACGAAAAAAAAATTAAAACTACCGAGGCTCGAACTCAGGACCTTCAATACAGTAATCTAGCGTTCTACCAACTTCACTACACAATCATTTGCCAATAAATATAAACTTCTCATATTTAAGTGATTGCCGCGCTTATGGTTCAATTAGGCTTGACGGCTTGTTCGGTTGGTTCATCGCTTAATTTAATTCATATTTAGCTTCATTTTTAAACGTAACTAGCAAATAACGAGTTTTCATGGGTATACATATAATGAGCACGTGTTGAAAAGACAACTCCAGCATGTAAAGCCAACATTCCCGCATTCGCCCGGTTTCTTGCATGTACTTGTTATTATTATTTATTATTATTATTATTATTATTGTACAGGAAAACAGAGTAACGAGCATCCGAATAATAAATACATTACGCGATACATTTCGGTTGGTTTATCGCTTTATTCGCGTTTCATTATAATTAGCTATATTTTTACACATAACAGGCAAATCATAAGTTTCCATAATAAAATAACTCGTGTTGTACTTATTATATAATTATTATATCTGATGTGCTTTTTATATAATAAGCCCATGTGAATAAAACTACACGAGTTGTTTCATTAATATAATTTATTTTTATTCATTATATATATGTACACAATATTATTATATATTATAATAGAAGAAATCCCCACTTGGGTGTATTATCGTTCGGGTGTGCGAGAGAGAACGCACCATGACTGTTCCAAGTAAGTACGAGAGAGAAACACGATCGCCCCGCTTTTGTGATTGGTCGTTGAGGCGACGCTCGGACCTTATGCAGTTTTGTATTACTATATATTATGGGCTCTGGGGAACACTAGCGACGCCTGCGGCGGAACTGAGCACTACATCCCTGCGACCCGTCGAAAGAACTTCGTACATACAGGCTAGGATAGGGAGTTCAGACTCCTTTACTCTAGTCTCCTTGGTGCGGATCTTCGTCTGGTGTACCCCCCCCCCCCGCCGCCAAATCCAGCCACACTGTCATTTTTGGTGTAATGCTGGTTTTTTGTTTTCACGTTTGATGGAGAATTTATGGTACCCAAACAAACCCAAACTGGGAATCATGGGTTGCCTAAAACACTGGGCTGGGCACAGGGCACCTCGCATGGGTGCGTGGAATCGCGGGGTGCGTAGAACCGTGCCCAACCGGAATCGTGCCCAACAAACCCAAACAAATTCGGATATGTCGAATCGCGGGGTGCGTAGAACACTGGGGTGGGCACACGGCACCTCGGATGGGTGTGTGGAATCGTGGGTTGCGTGGAACACTGCAGTGGCCGCAGAGCACCTTTTCCATGTTTTTTTTTTTTTCATTGTTCGTTTATTGTTTTTGGTTTTTTTATTCGATTTTTTTTCGTCTACAAAATTTTTGTTTTATTTTTCTTTTCGTTTTTTTCTTTGATTGTTTTGTTATTTTATCATTTTCAATTCGTATCGTCCGTAACATAAAGCGGAAGTTGGGGTCCAGGCACCAGTACAACGTATCCGTAAAAATGACAATTCGCTATACGAGGTTTAACACCATAAGCGCGCCGCCCGTGGAAACGTTGGAGAGGGGGTTTCTCCAAACAAACTCGACGAAGATCCGGACAAAGCGGAGGGCGCGATAAGATATATAGATATAGCCATAGCTGAGCCCGTCAGCTATAGATGTGGTAGGCGCGCGATGAAAAAAATTACTTTCAAAAATCGATATCTCGAAACCTGTAGCCAGTCGCCAAAAATCCTTTTAGGGGATATCTTGTAATATTAAAAGGAAGGTGTACGCCAAATTTTATAGGTAAAAATGCGGTTTCCGCTTTTCGGAAGTACACCCAAAATTTCCTTCGCCAACTGGTTTCACAATTGATTTGATCAAATTACCGTTCCATATGAAGAAGCAAAGGGTGCTTTTTGCATATCGTTCGGCACTGGTTTTCCAATTAATGTGATCAAATTATCGCTCCATATGAAGTAGCAAAGGGTGTTTTCTGCATATTGTACGGCACTGGTTTGTTACCGACTTCAATTCGGTTCGGTGGGAGAGAAGCGCCACCCTTCTCATCTGGATTGCCTACCTATAATTTTCTTGAGTATTGCTCTGAATTTTACGTTTTGCCCCGAGCCGTCTTTCTCAAAGCGAATTTTTTTCACCTGACGTTGATGATTTCGGAAAAACGTCTTAACCAATCGGGGTGAACATTTTACTGCATATTCAGCATATGTATGGCTATCGTCCGAACTAGAATTATTCAAAAATATTGATTTTAACCTATACTTTCGCCCGAATTGTGAGGGAAAAAAAACGTGTTTTTCGAACACTTGTAAAAACGAGGCCATTTTTTTTTCTTGGCGATACAAAATAATAATTCTAGTTCGGGCAAAAGCGACAGTCATACAGATTAAGAATCATTGTGGATTTTTTGTTTCAGACTACCTGGAGAGCGCAAATCATCAACGCCAGCAACATACTTTTCATACCTTTACATGGTTATAAATTGTTAAATAAATATACATTTATATGCAACGAAAAACGGTTTTCTATTCTGTAAGAGTGTACTATTAGTTATTTTGTTTAAATAGCTCAGTTTTTGAGCTGTCATAGTAGAATAGCCCTTCAACTCACGGTGAAACACCTGCATGTTGCAACAACCCCTCCCACAACGGTAATCGTCGTTTGGACCGTTGAATTCGTCCGTTTTTCATCTTCTGAACCGCAGCAATCGACAAATCGTGTACGAGCTAGGGAAACGAGTTGATGACAAATAATGTGCGGATCGATGAGTGAAAACAAAGATTGCACGGAACGTAAACTTCATTTGTTTTTATCTTCATCAAATCTATACAAGAGTGAGAATCGTTTGAAAGTTTGGTCGAGTGGCACTTTGTCGCGCGATCGATTAAATTGATAACGCTATGACTGTTATTATACGGGGACCGAGAGTACTCCTCGTTTACGAAAACACGAAGTGTAAACATTGATTAAGAGGTAAAAAGTAAATTAAATACAAGTAGAAGTTGTCTTTTTGTGTGAACGCTACGTAGGAATGCGATCTCGCAGATAAGAAAGAATCTCGTCGGTACTTTTGCACAATGTAGCATGTCTCGGTTGTTTGAAACAATTTCCCGTCAGCACGAGCGACCTGCAAAACCGATGATTGCTTCTTTCAATGGTGTCTCGTTCGCTCGGATGGAAAAACCAAAAGAAAACAACGACAACAAAAAACGCATTATTCTAGCAAGGATGAATGTTTTTTTGCGCGATAACCTACGTGCTGACGTGCGCCGGCGATACGTGTCGGGGCCCATAAATGTATCTCGATCGAAATGATAAACGACAGAGTGTGAAATGATAAACGGCTTCGTCGCTGGTCTAGACGATGCTTTTTTTCCGTAAGAATTTCATGCAAATTCCATGCAGACATTACATAGCCTAAGTCTCGTCAAGCTTCCGAAGCCTAGATTTCAGGAAATAAACAACAAGAAAAATGAAAGAAACGAAGCGACGAAGTGAGAAAAAAACCAAATAAAGAGCACATATTTTCAATCGAAAAGAAAAATGCGGGCCGTTTTAGCGTGTATTACCTGAGATGTTTGTGATTGCCGAGCTCAGGCGGAACATAACCTATATTATTGTTTGAAAGATCGAGGCTCGCCAACCTCCGTAAATTTCTCAAAGGGGCTTCGTCGATTTTGGTTATTTGATTGTCATTCGCGACCAATATCTCCAATCTCTCAATATCGTATACGCATTCGGGTATTTTCGTTAATCTGCAATGAGAAATGGAATGAGAAATGTTTTTGTGCCTCGTTGAAATCTCATAGACTCACCGATTGAAGGAGACGTTGATTTCCAGCAGGTATCGGAGCTTCGACAAGCTCGCCGGTAGATCCGTCAATAAGTTTTGACTCAAATCGAGATGGCACAGATTTTTTAGAGCCTCCCCGAGCCACTCGTCGATCGTTGACAAAGTGTTGCGCGTCAGTTTTAAATCACACGTGGTTACAAGGAGCGACAACTTTTCAGGTATCCGGCGCAATTTGTTTCTACTTAGATCGACATGCGTCACCGAAGCCTCCGCGGCGTCCTCTAACACGCAGTTGGGAATTTCGCTCAGGTCGCGCCCCGCCAAACAAAGCACTTTTGTATTTCTCATAATGTATCTGAAAGTTCAATCGATTGGCCAATTTTCAGCTTGATCGCCAACTCGCTTTCAATATCCAGGAACGCGCGGGTGAGATTCAACTTTGAGATAAAAGAAACGTTTTTTTGTTTTGTTTTCTTTGCAAGGTAGCCATGGAATTTTCTATTGTATTCCATGATAATTCTATGTAAATTCAACGAGCCCACCCGATCGATCTTGGATAACGCGAGGTAAAGTGTGGAAAAATTGTGCGCACTTGTCGGGACAGTCGACCGTAATCGATATCGGCGAGAAGATTTCGTCATAGCGAATGTTGCTCGGCTCGAAGCTTTTACGCAAATGTCGCAGTATACGAGGAGTACCGCATTGTACGATGTCACGTCGCACATTCTTCACCTCGTTACCCTCGATTCCAATGTATCTTAAGTTTGGCATCATGCCGACGATGTTGGGAATGCTGCCGAGCATAATCGTAAAGATGCGGTGTTTTTGTTTTCTTTTACTCGTCGTTCCTACGCTATGTACTCTACATTATATTTTATGATTTCAGGGGACTGTTGGAAAATACTCATTGCGCAAGTTTCAACAAAAGGCCGTCACCCCTCGTGAGAAGACTTAGAAAAAGGAAGGTGCGTCAGTCGTAAAGTGGTTTCTCTTTATAGACGCTTATGCGCGTAACGATGAAAAGTAACACACTTGGTCAATTCGTTGCGAGAGAGATCGAGACGCTCGAGATTGACTAGTTTCGCAATGTCCTCCGGTATCTCCTTTACTCTGTTGTTGTCAATTTTGAAGCTTTTCAGTTGTCCCATGTTTTCCAAGTACGACGTCTCTATGCGCTGTGGGTAAATTGGTGAAATTAGCCAGTTTTGACGAAACGTTCTGTCGAAATTGCTGGTACGGAGAGAGATACGTAAAGACGTGCACAAAGTGTAGAAAGCTCTCGTATGTACATACAGTTATATAATTGTTAGCCAGGTCGAGGTCGCGCAATGCTGTACAACCGGTTAAATCGGGTAAGCTTGATAATTTATTGTTGTGCATCGCGATTATCTCAACTTTCCTCATTTCACCGAGCGGAGGTACAACTTCCAACTTATTGAAGCTTGCGTCTAATTTTTTCAATACTGTCAAAGAAAATTCGTTTCGTTTTTACAACAATAATGCACCGCTTATATTACGGTCGCGCGGTTCGGTGCGGTGGAAAAATCCTTGTGAAAAACCTTTGTTAGATGCGAACAAACGGGTACTCAGGCATGGGCATAAATCTTGTAATTGGATGGAGCGCGCAACTCCTCGGACGTGAATTAGTAGTCGGAAATTACGGATAAACTGTTAGCTAAATATATCTTTGTCAATTTATAAGCTCGAGAGTCCGGTCGACTGTTGCAATGATTTTACAATCATTGAGAAGTAACCTTTTTTTCCCCCCTCGTTTGAGCAACACTCTCATTTTTTGAACACCCGAAACGTTCGATTTGTCCCCATCTCTGCGTACATTATTTCCGCAAAGTTCGTGCGTGACTGCGTGACGTTGAATTGAAAGAAAAAAACCGTGTTTACGTTTGCGAGTAGAATTCTGGTAATAGAAAAAAAAGCCACACGTTTGAAATATTTACAAGAGGTATAGGTTTTTTTTCTCTCCTCAATAGGTGTCGGACGGATTCTGGCATGGAACAGAAACAGCGCGAGTTGAGAGATTTTTAGTACATCGACTCGAAACCTATTTACGTTATGTGGGCTTGCAGCCATTTCTTTTGCAAACTTCTTCTTTCTCCTTTCATTTTTATACGTGTTTGAATGTTAGATGTATATTCGAAAACACGCACCTCGCATGCTCATTATATCCGGGGGCAACTCTCGAAGTTGATTGTGACTCAAATCGAGGTATATCAGACGTACCAGATATCCCATTCCGACAGGCAAATCGGTCAACTTGTTACAGGATAGATTCTACAGATTGGAGCAGGCGTTTCATTAACTTTCGATCCCTGTTGAGTTTTTTTTCCATCGACATCATTTATTGGATTACAATGGAGATACTTACCAGACTCTCCAACATGACTAAATCGCCGATCGAAGGGTCGATGCAAGCGAGTTTGTTGCCCGACACATTTAAATGACGCAGTTCGGTCAATTTGTAAAAATTCTCGTGAATATTGTTTAATTTGTTCTGCGATAAATTAAACTTTCTCACTTTGGTCAGAGTTCCAATTTCCCGTGGTAATTCCTCCAATAAATTGTTGGAAAACTGTTTGTGGAAGACAACTCGAGTATTGAGTGATTTGTCGGGTCATCAAGTTCTCAATAGAGATTATCTTAAAAATTGGCAATGAAAGTTGACGTTGTTTTTTTCGTTCCGACAAGAATCGGCGGATCGTATAAGAAAAAACACATGCAATGCTGCTCAATCTCCTGAATTTATATGGCATTTCAGAAAATGATTTCCCCACGGCTATTTGGATCAATTTTTTCGTAATACAGCTTCGAAAGTTGTGGCAAAAAAATGGTAAATATCAAACAGAGTGATCCTCGCTTTCATAATTGAACGACTCGTTTTTAATTGGTAATGACGAAAAATGTTTCGGTCACTCCCCTGAGAACAAAAGTCTTTTAGACATTTACTAGGGCCCGGGGAAAAATGTTCTCGGCTGACTTCTCCTCCCACTCCCCTCCTCCCCTGTCGGCCTTTTTGAAAACTCACATCCGCGTCTACGAGTTCCGTAAGATACTGTACGTTCGGATGAATGTTCGTGAGACTATTGTAGCTCAAATTCAATGTCTTCAATGGCTCCTGTTCCCACCAGGGATCTCGTTCGTCGTCGAAATCCATGTTGACACGCAATTCCTTGATTTCTTCATTTGTCAAATCATTTATAGTCCATACCTTACTCGGTACTGTGAAGAAATGTGCATATTTTCAATGTTGGTAGGCTCGCGTGTCGTACCTTTGCGAGTAAAGTCGAACCATTGCAGAAGGATGCAACGCACCCGTGGCCAAGCCTCTCGATGATAAATTTAGTTGACCAGATTTGCGCGCTCTCACGATCATTTCGTACGACAATTCATCGTTGTCCTCGTTTTTCGTTCTTTGTTTGAACAAAGCACGATGGTTTATCGATGCGCTTGTTTTGGCACACATTTGATCTTTCTTGCAATCTTGGTTCGACATTAGCCGAGTTACGGAAGAGGAAGTAAAAATAAAAAAATAAAAAAACAAGAGCGTTTGACGTTCTAACTCGCGGTAACTACGTCTCAACGTATAATCCATGCACGGGCATCGCGGACGATGCACCAATACTACGGGCAAAGTGTCGAATCAACATAGAAACAAAAAGAAACCCGCAGATTCTATTGACGGGCGGCCATATTTTCTCACTACTGCTGACAGGTAGATGTAGACACCTTGTAGTTTCATCGGTTTCATCCACGGTCTTACATACAGGTTGTGCAACGAAGCCAAATTTTCGCGACGGGGGTAAGCGGGGTAGGCACGCTTATCGTCTCCACTTTTCGATTCACTAGGCGCCGCTACTCGTCGCCACTAGCGAAGGGAAGTGCGTTCCCCCTTGCCTCTTACCGGTTAATAGTACCAAGGTGTTTACGTCTGTTTTTGTGACGCGATGTCGAAATAACCTTAATTTGCGACCATATACCACGAGGTTCTACGCGATTTACCGTCATACATTTTTTTTCGTGTTTTTACGCATAAAGATGAATTTTTGTGGTAGTGTTTTCGCAAAAAGTGCCAAATGGTTAAGGGTTGCACGGTTCGCAATTGTGAAACGGGGTACAAAAGTTTTAAGCAAAAATGCTCCGTGTTTTGAGTGCTCAGAACGATACAAAAAATGGCTCCATGCTATTCCGGGACTGAAAGATTCAAATTACGAATTAAAAGATCATTATGTTAAAAAACAGTTTGTTCAATAACTGCGTCACCATAACGAATTAGCTTTAAAATGCCTGAGCTGGTATTAAAATTTAGCCGAATGATGCAATCATCTGAATATTGATATAAATTCGTAAAATCACAAGGAAAAAAAGAGTACCTACAGCGGAAAACTATCTTTATACCGCTACTTACATCAATAAACACCCAAAATAAAATATAGTGCAAAATTAACAGATATGTGCTGTTATAAATGCATGTATTCAAAAAGTTTTCAGTTTTTTTAAAGATAAAAGTAGTTATCTTTTTTAAAATTAAATATAACATTATTTTTTATTGGTTTCGTATGTTATGCACTTTACATGGCAGTATGGTAAATTAAGATAGGGCAAACGGCGCATGCGCTGCGGTCAAGAGGGAAAAGAACAGAAAAGCTGTTTCTTTCTTCCTCGCGCACCACTTTCCCTTGCCGTCACGCACCAAGCGGCAGAAATGGGAATAAAAAACAGAGCCGCTAAGGGTGCCTAACCCCACTACCGCCATTGTCAGACCTGTATGTAAGACCGTGGTTTCATCCAACGGTGCATTTAACATACTTAACCTTTCGGCGGTAAGTTGCACTTGCAGAAGTCGTGTGGTGGCCAACTCCCCCTGTAGGCCTATTCTGTAACTCGTTATATCTCGGTAACGACAGTTTCGTTATCGTTAGCTAGCGACAGCCAATAAGAGGCCCCCTTTCGTCTTGGAACGTGCATGCGATTGGCTGTCGCAAGCTAACGATAACGAAAACTGTCGTTACCGAGATATAACGAGTTACAGAATAGGCCTACAGTAGGCCTATTCTGTAACTCGTTATATCTCGGTAACGACAGTTTTCGTTATCGTTAGCTAGCGACAGCCAATAAGAGGCCCCCTTTCGTCTTTGAACGTGCATGCAATTGGCTGTCGCTAGCTAACGATAACGAAAACTGTCGTTACCGAGACATAACGAGTTACAGAATAGGCCTACAGTAGGCCTATTCTGTAACTCGTTACATCTCGGTAACGATAGTTTTCGTTATCGTTAGCTACCGACAGCCAATAAGAGGCCCCCTTTCGTCTTGAAACGTGCATGCAATTGGCTGTCGCAAGCTAACGATAACGAAAACTGTCGTTACCGGGTTATAACGAGTTACAGAATAGGCCCCCAGTAGGCCTATTCTGTAACTCGTTATATCTCGGTAACGACAGTTTTCGTTATCGTTAGCTAGCGACAGCCAATAAGAGGTCCCCTTTCGTCTTTGAACGTGCATGCGATTGGCTGTCGCAAGCTAACGATAACGAAAACTGTCGTTACCGAGTTATAACGAGTTACAGAATAGGCCTACTGTAGGCCTATTCTGTAACTCGTTATATCTCGGTAACGACAGTTTTCGTTATCGTTAGCTAGCGACAGCCAATAAGAGGCCCCCTTTCGTCTTGGAACGTGCATGCAATTGGCTGTCGCAAGCTAACGATAACGAAAACTGTCGTTACCGGGTTATAACGAGTTACAGAATAGGCCTACAGCTAACCACGTGCCGTAAATGTACCCCTCATGTGGAGTGCGCCGTACCGGTACTGTTGCCACCTCGTACGTGCGTACGGCACTGGTACATTACCGGTACGCCGTACGGTACGCTGTATCGCCAATGTACTAGTACAGTACCGGTACAGTATCGCCACCGTGGAGCCACCGTAGACTGCAGTACGGTGTAACTCCACGGTAGCGATACCGTGGAAGTACGAGTACGCTGGTATCCCGTAGCCGTACATTATCGGTACTGTAGGGTACGGCGTACTCCACATTTGCGGTACGCTGTACTAATGGTACGCTTGGTCAACTGGGTCGTAGCGCGCCATACGACAGCTTTTACATGAACCCACAGCGGAAGATAGGCATCTGGCTGACGGTAGGTAACGCTACCTATCGCACTTATCATTTACGGGTAAACGTCTGTTTAGTCAAAAGTACCCAGCTAAACCATGTACCGCAAATGTGGAGTTCGCCGTACCGGTACTGTTGCCACCTCGTACGTGCGTACGGTACTGGTACCGTACTAGTACATTTACGGTAGAGCGTACCGTATGGCGTACCGGTATTGTTCCAGTAGCGTATGCACGTACGAGGTGGCCACAGCACCGAAACGGCGCACTCCACGTGAGCCACACGAAACACAATGCCGGTTGGAAGGGACCTTTTTATCGTCGGTTGGTACATCGGTTTGCAGAGTCGCGTCATTTACCAACTGCTTTCAGCTTTCCCAAAGCTTGCGTCTTGCGCTTTTCGTCGCGTATTCTGCGAAATGAGAGACTTGGGGGGGGGGGGATAATCCTGATGCGAAGGGTGTTTGAAGAAAACTGCCGCTAAATCCACATTAGATGGAGAAAGAGAAAGCGAGGACCTCGAAATCGAGAAAAAAATAAGGGATACGTCCGTCGATTAATGGATTGAAAGGTCAGAGGAGCTCTCGGGGAAGGTCGAGATTATCTTTCCAAGACCAACAACTTGTCGGGGAAGGGCCCCAATTTGGAGCAGACATCGCCAAGTAATTATGTCAAAGGGTACGCCACGAATTTTCAAAGTTTCTGCCTGAGGAATCAGCGGAAAAACATTGGGCTTTTTTTGCCCGCGAAACGACATTTCTCAAATGTGCAGAAATAACAGCTCAGCCACAGTTTGTCCTATTAATTTGACACTTTTACCGCACGTTTGTAACAACTATGCGGAATCGTACGATTCGTTAAAAAAAAAACATAGAACGTTAACCGTTCTGCTTTAAGGTAGTACCTCCACAGAAGAGTTGAATTAAGAAATGGTTGAAATTTGACATATATGTTATTTAATACATTACCCAAACATCTGTGCAATTTGAATAAGTTTGATCACCCCAAACCTGAGATATTTACACTTAAAGTTGGCTTGGTTTACACGTAACAAATGCGTTATGATGGGCAAACAGAGCATCATTAATTCTACCGTCAAAACTAAAATTAAGAAATTGATAAAAAAACACGAGGATAAGCTAGAGTAAGATATCACGAATAATGTGAAAAAAATTAGAATGATTCACCATCTAGTTTCCAAGATATAACCATGAAAAGCCCTCACAATTTTGGTGCAAAGCCTGGAAAAAAAACAATTGGGGCAAAGCCTCGACAGTCCCGGCAAAAAGTTTTCTGGCAATGGCAGATCAAAAACACAATATAAAATATATTTTACGGCAATAAATGATATCCATCGTATTATCTACTAGTACCGAGTCAATATTGCGTAGCTTTTAATGTTATTTATTACTAATTAAACCAATTATCAATCTTTTAAACATGAACATGGTATGTAAACTTTTGGTTGAGATTTTCGCAGAGGAACTACCTTAAGTGGTACGAAAAAAGTATTTTTGATAATTTGCCAAAAATCCGACGTAGCGCCATGTATTAAACCTTATTCAAGCAAGTGCTTTGGGGTTTGAAAAAATGTATTTCAGATGAGCCGTGTAGCCCGTACGATTCCGGCCGATTCGAGCTGGGGAAAAAAGAAGAAAAACAATAAAGATAGCAGAGACACGTCTATCTCGGCCGATTACTAATATTTCAAATTCAGAAAGTACCTACATTCGAGAAGCCAATAATATGTTTGGAAAGTGTGTAAAATATAAATAAAAAATATCTATTAGGTTCAGATGAAAAAAAAATCCCGAACATCGACTCTTATTTTAGTTTTTCAGGGTGGTGTAACCGCTGAAACAAGCACCGATTTCACCGAAATATCCTAGCCTCCACTCCGTTGTACGTAATATTCTTAAAAGTTTTGCCAAGGACCCAGCTCGTGCGGATGATTTTATGGGTGAACTGACCTATATGTACTCGTATATGTGAAGGAATTTAGGGCCTCAGAGTCTGTGAAGAATTTATAAAAGAACGTTGCGAGTGATGCGAATTACGGTAGGTAATATCGACCGAGTTTCCATATGGATTTTTCATGCAATTTCGTGAACGACGTGACGATTTTCTGGCACAAAACGTTGCATTAACGCAATACGTGACGGGATTTCCGAGGGAAAATGAAATTGAGTGATAAAGAGTGCTCCGGCAAGGCCATTGGGAAAATATGATGATTATGTTATGGTGGTGCCGGGTCGCAACTTGGTAAAATGCATCGTAAAAACAAGTCACGTTGTGTATAGCGACTGCGGGGGGTGGTGGTGGTGGTGGTGAAAAATGAGCGTGGAGACGGTTCAAAAATCCAAGTGCAATGATTTCGGAAGATTTTAATTTCGATTGACCCGCTGACAAAATGGGCTTTGAAGGGGCGATTCTACGATCGATTGTGCTGTACCGATTGTGCTGTATCGATTGAGCTAGCTGGAGTAAGATTAAATACATTGTTTTTTTTGGGTTAATTCTCGTAGGACGTTAAGGCATCATTGGAGGCGGTCGTAAAGAGAAATGACACGTGGTTCTCATATCGATCGATGCGTCGACACGATTCAAGATACAATAGGTTCGAGGTTATTTTATTTCTAGCGATACGTACTGCAACAACAAACCTTACGGCTTTTTATTTCTGTCACACCTATCAGGATTCATATGCCGATGGTGACATCGCTCTTACGGGGGGAAAGCGTTTCGCTCCGTTATACAGAAAAATGACGACGTATCGTGGAAAGGCTCGCTGCGTCAGCCACGATCAGTTCACCAGAAGCTTTCCCCGGAGAGCTTTTATATCGGAGGGGAGATCTCTCTTTACTGTAGACATGTGCTTGCTTCGAGGCACAGCACTTTTCTCCGTATACTATATCATCGACGTGACACGGTACATGTGCGAGGCTGTGCGTCCGCACCAAATCGCGGTTTCATTTGAGGCTCCAAATATGATTTTTACTACTATAGTCTTACCAGTCTACTTTGACCCCCATAATGCTAGCAGAGCAAAGTCCCCAAAATGGATTTAATTGGTATCAAAATTTTGTGCTTTTTATGTGCTAATGTTCTGCTCCATCAAAAAATGTTGTGCTCCTATTGTTTATCGGGCAATTAGAACTCAAAAGAGCTCTGTTGGCTTAACATCAAGCTAACAGAGCACCTAATGATCTTTGCCACATCTAAGAATTAAACTACGTGATATTTATGTGCTTTTCATGTGCTTTACGAATATCGAACAGCCAAAGCACTATTTTTTTCGCCTGTATAGGCCCTCAAAAAACTCTCCAATGAGAGCATATACCATTTTTTGGATATTCTGAAATGAAAATATACCATATTTATCTGTTTTTTATGTGCTCTACGAACATCCAAACCGCTAAAGCGAAAATTTCTCCCTAAACCACCCCTACAAGACCCAAGCTGCCCGCAAATATGAATATTGGCTATTTTTTCGATATCGCAAGATCAAAGTAGTCCACATTTAGGTGCTTTTATGTGCTCTACGAATATCCAGGAGCCAAACCACTTAAACAAAAATTTCTCCCAAAACCACCCCTACAAAACCCAAGCTGGCTCCAATGAGGGAAAGGGCTATTTTTTCGATAGCGCAAAATGAAAATAGTCCACATTTATGTGCTTTACATGTGCTCTACGAATATCCAAGAGCCAAACCGCTAAAGTGAAAATTTCTCCCAAAACCACCCCTACAAGACCCAAGCAACCCACCAATACGAGTATTGGTTATTTTTTCGATATCGCAAGAGTCTCATTTTACAGAAAAGCGATGGAATTTTGCTATCGTGAATATGCACATAAATGTGGAATAATAGCCTTCGCTCTTATTGGAGGATAACTTGGGTCTTTTAGGGGTGGTATTTTGATACATTTTTATAGTTGCGGTTTGACTCTTGGATATTCGGAAAGCACATAAAAAGCACCCAAATCTCGAATAATTTGATCGTGCGATATGGACAAAATAGCCATACTCGTTTTAGCGGGTAGTTCGAGTCTATTAGGGGTGTGAAGAAATTTGAACATTTGCGGTTTGAGTCTTGACTATTCAGAGAGCACATAAAAAGCACATAAATGTGGAATAATTTGATTTGGCGATATCGAAAAAATGACTCTCGCTCTTATTATAGGGCAGCTTGGTCTTTTAGGGGTGGTAACCGGAGAAGTTTTATATTTGCGGTTTGACTCTTGGATATTCGGAAAGCACATAAATCTGGAATAATTTGATTGTGCAATATGGAAAAGATTGCCATACCCGTTTTGGCGGGTAGCTCGAGCCGTTCAGGGGTTGTGGAGAAATTGGAGTATTTGCGGTTTGAGTCTTGGATATTCAAGGAGACCGTAAAAACCAGATAAATGTGAAAAAATTTGATTTCACGATATCGAAAAAACAGCCCTCGCTCTTAATAGAGGATAGCTTGGGTCTTTCAGGAGTGACATGTAGAGAATTTTTCATATTTGCCGTTTGACTCTTGGATATTCAAAGAGCACATAAAAAGCACACATATGTGGTGTAATTTGATTTTAGAATATTGAAAAAATAGCCAATACTCATATTTGCGGGTAGCTTGGGTCTTGTAGGGGTGGATATGGGAGACATTTTCGTTTTAGCGGTTTGGCTCTTGGATATTCGTAGAGCACATAAAAAGCACATAAATGTGGACTACTTTGATTTCGCGATATCGAAAAAATAGCCAATATTCATATTTGCGGGCAGCTTGGGTCTTGTAGGGGTGGTTTTGGGAGAAATTTTCGTTTTAGCGGTTTGGCTCTTGGATATTCGTGGAACACATACAAAGCACATAAATGTGGACTACTTTGATTTTGCGATATCGAAAAAATAGCCAATACTCGTATTGGCGGGTAGCTTGGGTCTTGTAGGGGTGGTTTTGGGAGAAATTTTCGTTTTAGCGATTTACCTCTTGGATATTCGTAGAGCACATAAAAAGCACATAAATGTGGACTTCTTTGATTTTGCGATATCGAAAAAGAAGCCAATACTCGTATTGACGGGTGCTTGTGTCTTGTAGGGGTGGTTTTGGGAGAAATTTTCGTTTTAGCGGTTTAGCTCTTGGATATTCGTAGAACACATAAAAAGCACATAAATATGGTATATTTTCATTTCAGAATATCCAAAAAATGGTATATGCTCTTATTGGAGGGTTTTTTGAGGGTCTACATCGGGCGAAACATAAAAAATAGGGGTTTGGCAGTACAATATTCGTAAAGCAAATAAAAAGCATATAAATATCACGTAGTTTAATTCTTAGATACACTGTAAAAAAAGTCATCAAATTTACTATACTTTTATAATTGAAAATTTCTAAACTCAGAATATGAATCGCAAATTCGCGCTTCAGTAATGGAAACTTCATTAACGTAAATGAATTTTTATAGATTCGTATACATTTTAATATATGGGACATTGAATATTAGTATGCTGCGTATGCGTTTTTCAACGCGCATCATAATGATACAAATATTTGTTTGATTAATGCAACAAACGTATATCACTTCATTGTTTACACAAAAAGTATCAAAATCGCAATATGACAATTATTTTTAACTTCATTTTGTGAAAAGTACAATACCTTGTACATTGAATATTACAAAACGCTGTTTAAAGAAAGATGAAATTTAAAATACGTTTACAATACTATGGCAAATGAAATTTCAAAACTTAGTATATGAATGAATATTTAGGCTTCAGTGTTGTAAAATTCAATACCGGACC
>CALYCA010000193.1:0-25823 GCA_944452715.1 Ophion slaviceki | reverse complement strand
CGAGCATCATCAAAATCGTCATCAGCAGCATCAACAAGACCGAAGCGGTGCGGAGATACGAGAAACTCGAGTACAAAAGTCATCGTCCTCGTCCTCGTCCTCCGGCTCGTCGGGCTCCTCCTCGTGGTACACCACCGGCAATCGAGGCTCGGTAGCAACGAGATTCCATCAGGGCTGCTGCGGCGGCGAGATATCCCACGACGAGGATGACGAGATCGTTCGCGGTGACGTCAATCAGCGCGTCAACAGCCAGACGAACAATCGCGTGACCAAGTGCAAAGAGCTCCTCAAAAGCCTCAAGGAGCATCAGCTCGAGATGTTGCTGAACGTCGTTGAGAGTTACGGTGCTGATTTCGGCTCGTGCGTACTCGTGCCACGTAAACAAGAGCAACAGCAGCATCGACAAAGCCCGAGACGATTAAATCCCATGGAGGCGCTGAAGCAACAAGAGGCGACAACGTGCAACAGGCGTCAACGATGCCAACTCGCATCGTCCAACGTACTCGAGAATACCACGAGGCGTCCGCCACATCGTCACATACTGCGCTCCCGACGTCACAATCCCGGCACAAGATGCACCAGATGCGTAAACACCCACGGGAACAACGCCGAGGATAACGGCCAGCAGCAACGCGCCGATTTCGCGACTACGTGCTTCAACGAGGAGGACGAGCGGGCCATCGAGAGTCGCGACAACGAGACGAATTGTCGCTTGGTCGAGGACACGAGGAAGGCTTGCGGAATCCCCGTCGATGATCACCGACAGGAAAGGCCCGCATGGTGCTCGAACAACGAGGATATTCCCGAGCTCGGCCACATCGCGAATGATGGGAACGCCGCAGCGGCCAGACCCGAGAGAGATCGATGCAGACGAGCACACGGCAAAAACGGACGATCAACCGGGACCAGAAAGAGAAGAGACTCACCGAACAACGACGATTATACAGACGGCGAGCACGCCTTCGACAATAATCCCGAATCACGACACGACGATCCACATTTGCTCTCGTGTCAGATCTGGCGATGGCCCGATCTCGCTAATTCCGCTGAACTCAAGAAACTTCCAGTCTGTCATTCCTCGAAAGATCCCGTGTACATATGCTGCAATCCCTATCACTGGAGTCGACTCTGTAAACCTGGTGAGTTGGCCTACTTGGTTACGTTTTCTGGTGGGGTCGACGTTTGCACAGGTGGCGATTTTTTGATAGTGTCACACTGGTATAGCCTAGGGTGATTCGTTTCGGGGTAACTTTTTTTTTTCTGACCCATCGTGCCCGAAAACCTCTAGTTGGCACCCAAAAACGAAGTTTCGTGGAAGGGGGGTGTTGTCAAAAAATATTTAGAGGTCGCGAATCAAAATTGAAGGTTTCCCATTTGATTAGCGTTGAAAAAAAATGTTTTTCTCATTATTAGTGTTGCCATTCCGCGAATTTTGATATCGCGATATTTTCCAAGTGGGTTCTCATAGGAAATATGATACTTTACAATAAAGTTCGTTGAGCCATGTCCGCAAATTCAACCGTTTCAGCGGTATCATTATTTCAAGTGTATATTGTATGAAAATATCTATTCAAACGGCTGTAACGGCTAAGCTATTAGATATATCGAAAAAAATTCAGATGAGAACTTTGTAGAGGAAGTAATTTGCTACAAAAAACGTCTTATAAGCCGAGCCCGAAAATTCAACTCTTTCTCAGCTATAGGCGGATGAAGTAAAATGAATAGATTTTTTTTTTGTTTAAAAGAAATCTATTTATTTTACTTCATCCATCTGTAGCTGAGAAAGAGTTGAATTTTCGGGCTCGGCTTATAAGACGTTTTTTGTAGCAAATTACTTTCTCTACAAAGTTCTCATTTGAATTTTTTTCGATATATCTAATAGCTTAGGCGTTACAGCCGTTTGAATATATATTTTGCACAATATTCACTTCAAATAATGATGCCGCTGAAGCGGTTGAATTTACGGCCATGGCTCAATGAACTTTATTGCGGAGTATCATATTTCCTATGAGAACCCACTTGGAAAATATCGCGATATCAAAATTCGCGGAATGGTAACACTAATAGTGAGAAAAACATTTTTTTCAATGTTAATCAAATGGGAAACCTTCAATTTTGATTCGCGACCTCTAAATATTTTTTGACAACACCCCCCTTTCACGAAAGTTCGTTCTTGGGTGCCAACTAGAGGTTTTCGGGCACGATGGGTCAGAAAAAAAAAAGTTGCCCTGAAACGAATCACCCCAGTATAGCCCCTTGAATGAAAATACAAAACACTATATTCACATTATGTGGGAAAGTGTATGCTATTTATTTTTCGTTGCAAGATTTAAATTTTACAAAGTTTTTATTTGCATAGCGTCGCGAAAATTAAAAAAAAACGAAACATTAGTCGTGCAATGAATGTGGGAGAGCGTCGCAGAAAAATTATGTCGCATTTGTAGGGGTACACTTTGGATGGTAATCGTCGCACAGACATGCGAAACATACATTATTGTCGCACGACGGACAGAATAAAACCGCCATCGTACCGCATGTACGTTTTTTTTAAACAAAGTTACAAGAAGACACATTCACATTTCTGAAAACCGGTTTCTCCGCACATAGCTTCGATCAATACCAGCCGTACAATATCATATTTTTAAGGAGTTACCCCCACTTGTAGCGCAAAAAAGGCCTTTTTCGTGAATTTTTTTAAAGAAAACTACAAAACTTTTTTAATCGATCCATATACCATCTTAAAGAACACATCTTGAAGAAGTTTCAGTAATTTTTTTGTTGAAAAATATTTCATTGTTTAGTGGCAAATGGCCGTCAATGAAATAATGTTTTTATATACACGGTTTGCGGTGACCAACATTGCGGCGAAGTGGATCATCTGAAAAAAAAAATGCGGATGAATTTAGTCAAATATAAGTATAAACTAGTCTTTAATCGAAGGATTTTAAAAAATATTTATTTTTCACAAAATGGCGGACAGTCAAAGTTAATGGTTCGATTTTAACGAAAAAAAAACGGCCGTTTTTTGGCTATAAAACGGCCATTTTTTTTTCGAAAAAAAAATCGAACGATTAAAGACTACATTTTTATGTATTAAATAAGCCTGCAAAATTTCAAGAAGATCGGTTCATTAGTGTTCGAGTAATCTTGGTCACCGACTTCAGAAATGCCATTTTGAGAAAAACGCGTTTAAAGTTTCAATTTCAGTTTACACGAAGAAAACATTTTTTTTTGTAAACTTACATAGAGTCATCTATTCCGGGCCCAGATACTTTTACTTGCAATAAAAAAATGCAATAAAAAAAATCAATTTTTTCAAAATCGCAAGTGGGGGTAACCCCTTAAATGCCGCTACGCTTAAAATCCAGTGAACAATTAAATGAATTTTTTATCGCATCCTCGCGTTTCGAAAGTCGACGTTTCTCTCTTTTAAATAAATCCGGTGCGCTCTGCAGTTTTTTAAATAACATTTTTTACCTGTCGATAAAAATATACGTCGCACGGTTGGCATAATGGAGTGCATTTTGGCGGAATCACTTTCATCGCGCAAGTCGCTTTGCCAACGCTATTGACAAACACTCCATCGTACAATGTGTCGTCGACCTGACCAAATTCTAAACGCAATATAAAAAAGTTGGATTTAAATTAAAGGAAATAAATAAAAATAACGTTTACAAGTGTTTCGATGAAAAAATATTAAAAAATAGCGGTAGCAGAACGGAACCCAAAACCAGCAGCGTAGTAGTCGAAGACCTTTACCGCATGCTGTTGCAGTTTGCATCGTGAAACGCAACGAAAGCTCTTGCTTACATCTTGTTTTCCATATTTTTATTGTTATAGAAAATCTTTTTTTTTCTCAAGATTTATATTGTAGATCGCTAAATAAATAGCTTGAAAAAGAAACACTTTTTTTTAAACACATAGGTATATATATCGTAGGACATAGTCATAAAAAACGATTATATCAAACGCGCCGAAGATAGAATTTTTTTTCAATTTTCACCCTACGATAAGGTTGGGTCCCGGTGGTCGAAAATATTTTTCATTCATTTTACCACATTTTTTAAGCAACTAGAACTGAAATGTGCAAAAAGTTATAGAAAAATTTAAAAATTCAACAATTGATTGTAATAGGGTTACTTTTCTATCGGCGCGATCTTGGAGAACTCGCGGACTGATGGGGTTGAAGTTTGCATAGTTGAGGTCCAACGGTGATTCTTTTTTTTTTCGGTTGATGAAAAAGAAACGCATTTTTTTAAACAAAAGGAAATACATCACAGGACATAGGCATTTTAAAAAACGATTATATCAAACCCGCCGGAGATGGAATTTTTTTCATTTTTCACCCTACGATAAGGGTGGGTTCCGGTGGGTGAAAATATTTTTCATTCATTTTACGATATTTTTTAAGCCACTAGAACTTAAAAATATTGATGACAACAACAAATAAGAATTAAAAAAGAACTCTCGCTGCATTCCAACGATGCAAACTCCAACGCAAATCAGACTGATGACGAAGTTTTTATCGTTGGAACGCAACGAAAGATGACCTTGCTCACATTTTGTTCCGCTACCTTAGGGTGCGGACAACACTCAAATGATTTTTCCGATCTACAGTAGACATCTACGACCTCAACAAACGACCAAAAATATTGATGATAACAAAAATTAAGAAATTGAAAACAAAAAAGACTCTAGAAAGCCTAAAAAAGACTAAAAATTAGGAAATTGAAGACAAAAAACCCCAAATGATTTTTCGTATCTACAGTAGACATCTACGACCTCAACAAATGACAAAAAAATATTGATGATAACAAAAATTAAGTAATTGAAAACAAAAAAGACTAAAAATTAGGAAATTGAAAACAAAAACACTCAAATGATTTTTCCTATCTACCGTAGACATCTACGACGTCAGCAAATGACAAAAAATATTGATGATAACGAAAATTAAGAACAAAAGGAACTCGCGCTGCATTCCAACGATGCAAACTTCAACACCATTCAGACTGATGATGAAGTTTGCATCGTTGGAACGTAACGGAAGATAACTTTTCTTGCTCACATGTTCTTTCGCTAACTTAGGGTGCGAAAAACACTCAAATGATTTTTCCTATCTACAGTAGACATCTACGACCTCAACAAATGATAAAAAAATATTGATGATAACAAAAATTAAGAAATTGAAAACAAAAAAGACAAAAAGGCTCAAAATTAGGAAATTGAAAACAAAAAACACTCAAATGATTTTTCTTATCTACAGTAGACATTTGCGACCTCAACAAATGACAAAAAATATTGATGATAACAAAAATTAAGAAATTGAAAACAAAAAAGACCCAAAAAAGACTTAAAATTCGGAAATTCAAAGCAAAAAACACTCAAATGATTTTTCCTATGTACAGTAGACATCTATAACCTCAAAAAGTACCAAAAAATATTGATGATAACAAAAATTAGGAAATTGAAAACAAAAAAGACTTAAAATTAGGAAATCGAGAACAAAAAACACTCAAATGATGTTTCCAATCTACAGTAAACATCTGCGATCTCAACAAATGACAAAAAACATTGATGATAACAACAATTAAGAAATTGAAAACAAAAAAGACTCTAAAAAGACTCAAAAAATACTTAAAATTAGGAAATTGAAAACAAAAAACACTCAAATGATTTTTCTCATCTACAGTAGACATCTACGACCTCCACAAATGACAAAAAATATTGATAACAACCGAAAAAAGACGAAAAATTAGAAAATCGAGAACAAAAAACACTCAAATGATGTTTCCTATCTACAGTAAACATCTGCGACCTCAACAAATGACAAAAAAACATTGATGATAACAAAAATTAAGAAATTGAAAACAAAAAAGACTCTAAAAAGACTCAAAAAATACTTAAAATTAGGAAATTGAAAACAAAAAGACTAAAAAAAAAACTCAAAATCATGAAATTGAAAACAAAAAACACTCAAATGATTTTTCTCATCTACAGTAGACATCTACGACCTCAACAAATGACAAAAAATATTGATGACAACAAAAATTAAGAAATTGTAAACAAAAAAGACCCAAAATTAGGAAATTGAACACAAAAAACACTCAAATGTGTTTCCTATCTACAGTAACCATCTACGACCTCAACAAATGACAAAAAAATATTGATAACAAAAATAAAGTAAAAAAAAATAACTCGCACTGCATTCCAACGAGGCGAACTTCAGCGCAATTCAGACGTACCCATTTATCTCTATCATTATCTCTATCGTTGCTTCGCCATTCGATCCGTTTCTCTCGGTCGGCGAGCACACCCGATTGAGAGCGAGAAAGAAAAGGGCGGAAAAATTGTCGAGAAAGAAGGGCGAGAGTATCGAGAGTCGTCCTCCGGACGCCCCAGGTACCGCACCGAGAGGGAAAGATCGCCGTGGAGGATAAGGCGAACATGTGGATAAATTCACCGACGAGTAACCGGCCGACAGGCGGTTAGGCGCGTCGTCATTGTCGTCCCCGGAGAAAGACGAGCGCGACGAGGGGGCCGTGGAGAGGGGGCAAAGAATTATACGGCGGCGAGGTGCGGCATGTACGCGATATACTCGCGCCGGGCGACAGGCGCCAGTGCACTTTACGTAACGGCCTGATCGCCCCCGCGCGCCCCACCCCGGCCACCGTTCAACTCGTTTGTCACGTTCCCCACGCCCGAGTTGCTCCCTCGTCGCTTTTCCCAAGCTCTCTCCCACTCGCGCGCGCGCCCCGTGCGGGCTCACCTCAAACGCGGACGAAACGTGCGGCTGACTTCCGGTTCCTGAATCGCGTTCACCGGTCGTGCCGACGACGACGACAAACCGCCCGTTACCAATCAACGATATCCCGCGCATCGAAATTCTTCGGTTATGCTTGACGTATATACGCTTACGAAAAGAACCCCGTCGAGTCCAAGACGCGGAAGTGAGGACGAAATTTTCTCGTACGCGTTTATAAATTATCTCGAATTGTTCAATTTCTTTACCCCTCCCGATGGGCTCTCCGTCAACGAGATTTCCGGTTACGGAATCGTACCGGAAGTCCTCGTAAATCACGAGCGTTTGGCCTCCCGTAATTATAATAATTACCAAATTGAGGCCTTTCCCGAGCAGAAATCTAATCAGGCTGCCTGAGGATCCATCAGGGCCGGATCAGGGATCAATAAGGCGCCCTGATCAGGCACGCCTTCTTTGAGCCAGACGGGGGCCTGAGCAGGGATCAATAAAACGCCCTGATCAGGCACGCCTGATTTGCGCCGGATAGGAGCCTTATCAGCCATTAATAAGGCGCCCTGATCAGGCACGCCTGATTTGCGTCGGATAGGAGCCTTATCAGGTATTAATAAGGCGCCCTGACCAGGCACCCCTGATTTGCGCCGGACAAGCTAAAATATTAGCAATAAAATGATAAAATAAAGATTAATATTAGTTTGAAGAACAATTTAATCTTTTTTTACGATTGATTGTAATGCACAACCATACAGTCAGTCTAGAAATGCATTTTTTAAATATATACGTATTTTTATTCTCTTAAATTTTATATTTTTTAATATATTTAATGCGAAACGAACCTCGTATTTTTTTTCTGTTATCAGTGGAGAAGAGACATCATCCAGATATTTTCTTCCGTGTCGTTGTTGCTCGTATCCAAACACACCATTTTCCGATCGACAGATACCAATGAGCATGTTTTAATTGTTTCCGTTTTTTTACTTGCCACATGTTGAACGTTGCCGACTCGCATGGATAAGTATACATAGATTTCGTAATCCGCAACAAGATAAGTTGCTTGATCCGGGCCTGATGAAGCGCCTGATCAGAGCCTGATAAGGTGCCTGATCCGGACCTGAATTTGCAAAAGCGTTACATCCCTGATCAGGGCCGGACTAAATTTGCCTGACCCGGCCCGGATTTGCTATTGTGGCAGCCCGATCCGGTCCGGATTTCACCCTGAACAAATTTCTGCTCGGGGAAAGAAAAGCATTGATCCAATGTCATTGGTGTTGTTGAATGAAATTTCGTTGATTCAATTGTAAAATTGTTGGCGCAAATGATCGGATCTGTTAGTCCAAACAAAACGCTGTTGACTTCAATAACCAGGGTGTCTACCGACCTGAAACATCATGAAAACTTTTTAATGTCATGAAATTACACTCGACCCTGAAAAAATCATGAAATGTCATGAAAAATTACCAGTTTACCTGAATTATTATACCCTACCAAATTATCGTTGAGACTATATTCAATATGAACTAACACGTATGTTCCATAAGAAATATAGGTTACGGGACATTTCGAGCAGATATCGATTCAATGGACTCATTTTCCGTTCGCTGCACCGCAAAAAAAAATTTAATTTAAATAGGATCTATTTAGATCGAATAGGTTTTTTCCTTGGCTCACGGCCTGCTACGATCTTATTTGTTGCAAATATATTTTTTTATTTGTTTCAGCTATTCTTTTTAAATATTGAATATATTCGAAGTGAATAAATGAAGATTCGATTCAACTAAATCTCTATTTGCTTACAATGTACACTGTAAATCTAAGTGTACTATATACATGAAATATTTCATAAATGAAAAATAAAATTAAATACTCAATTGAGAGTTTTACGACAACGATTTTGTATCGTAATTCGTCATTCCCTGGCCTTTTTAGATGATTTCTATCGAAGAAAATATCTCGCCTATATGGGAATCAAACCTAGAATCTACACTGAGAAAAAAAATCATTGATCCAATATCATTGGTGTTATTGAATGAAATTTCGTCGATTCAATTGTAAAATTGTTGGTGTAAATAATCGGATTTATTAGTCCAAACAAAACGCTATTGACTTCAATAACATGATAAAATTGCAAGTTTTTTTTTATTCAAAAGATATATTGTTAGCCGAGAACCATATATTATCAGGGTGTCTACTGACCTGAACAGTCATGAAAAATCTTAAATGTCATGAAATTGCACTCGACCCTGAAAAAATCATGAAATGTCATGAAAAATTACCAGTTTACCTGAATTATTATACCCTACTAAATTATCGATGAGTCTATATTCAATATGAACTAACTTTGTGGTACTTGTCGATAGAGAAGCGAATATCGAATCGATAGAAAATAAAATAGAAGAAAGTAAAAGAAAATGATGCGTTATCTCAACATATATTAGTTTTTCTTTGTTATTCGTGTAAAGCGACTAGATGATATTACTCAAAGTTCCTAAATGTACGTAATATTTTTCGAGATGTTCCCAAAATATATTTCTTTACAGCAATCTTGAAATTATGCTTGTCTCACATTTTTTACTACATATGGAATTGTACAGTTTGGTGCCTTTTCGTTTATTCCGTATACTTTTTATTGGCATACAACACACATCTGTTTGAAAGAGCGAAATAAAAATATGAAAATTTAGAAAATCGGCCGCACTGTAGAATCATTAAGTATACTTCTATGCCAGAAAGTCATACTGAGTCATGAAAAAATCCCGCATTCCTTGCCTTAAAAATCCTTAAATGTCATGCAATTTCAGTTCTGGTCAAAATTAGACACCGTGATAACATGATAAAATTGAAAGTTTTTTTTTTCATTCGAAATTTCACTAAACATTGAGGTATCTTTTCATGTATATTTAAAATGTTTGAAAAAAAATGTCAACGTGAAACAATAGATGACTGCAGATTTGTCAGTCTATTCCATGTGCGTCTTGCCACTGCAGTCCCCAATCGGCGGGAAAAAATACAGCTCGTAATTCTTGACTGAAACAAAAAAACCAATAAAATTCTCCATTGTCATATATTTTTCTTTTGGGTGAATTAAGAAAAAGCTGAAAAAATCGTGACAATTTTTCTCAGGTTTGACAAAAGAAATGTGTTTGAAAAAAACACTTAAGGGGTTAGGCCACAATAACGGGTATAAAATCATGTGCGAATTTAACAATTTTTTTTCGTATGAAAAAGTGATTCACTCATAAAATTAATTACACATCTATTTAGTATGAATATCAAGATGTTAGAAAATTTTTTTTTGCTCGATGTACACAATGGCCGAGTACTAATATTTTCTTTTGTTATCTTTTTTTTAGATGCTCCGCGGCGTTTAGTATCCACAATTTTTCACCTAGAACAAAAAACAAAAATTCTCGTCAATCTACATTAGAATACCTAGAGAAGTACGTACGGAATTAAAAAAATATTGTTTTATTCAAAAGTTGTAGGCATTTGAATTGAGTTGTAGGTATTTGAATGAATTTTCAGTGAAATATTTCGTATAAAACGGCTCATAAAATTAAAAGCTTTCGATTAATCAGAAATTCCGTACGTACATTTCTGCGAAATGCAATTAGGAACGTAACTTTTAATTTTGAAGTAAATCGAGTGAAAATTGTTGAAGTTATTTGTCACGCCAATTGGAAAAAAGCTGTTTTGAGAAAAACACGTTTACAGTTTTAAGTACTCTATGGCCGTGCCAGAGGTGGGCTCACGTTATACGCTCGAAGTCGGTGAAAAAAAATCTCTTGCTATAAATCTAACAGTAACTTATTCTTATGATGATGAAGCACCGTTTTAGTGAGAAAAAAATCGATTTTTTGAAAATTCTACTTTGGCCCCTTAACGTGGTATGAAAATGATTTAAAAAGACTTTTTCAGCGACTTTTTTAATTTACTTAGAAGAGATTTTCATACTAAAGAAAATAAACTTTGGTTTGATTCAATAGATCGTTTAGTTTTTTTTTGCTATCACGCCAGCCAATTTGGAAATATCGTGAACATGAAAACTGGAGAAAACGCGCTTCAAAGTTTTCAACAGGAGGAAATATCAAATATCAATCGCTTCTCTGCTTTTGGCCTTGTATCTTCGAAAACATTTACAATTGGCCTCTGCAACATTGTGAATATATTCTCGAATAATTTATCTATCGATTTAAGCAATTAAAAACAAACCATGTTTCGGACCTTCTAATTCAGGCCTGCCTTAAGGACACGAGTGAACAATCGTGACGGCTGGATTTGCGGAGCGAAACGATTGGCTAATTACGATAATGCACAATAGTAATTACACATGCACGTAAATAGTAATAATAATAACAATAAAGGAGCCAATCGTCCGGTCGTCTTTTATGTTTCCGAACGAGAAAGTCTTTTTTTATCTACGTCAAATAATGTCATAGAAAATACCGAACATTGTGCACGTAATATTTCGGTATATCCACATGAAATTTTAACATTTCTTACAATCATTTGACACTCGATCAATGAATCAATCGGATACTGGGGTTATATCATTTGTCATGTTCTTCCACTTTATTCCCAAAAATTGCAAATCCAAGTGAAAATCAATAATAATAATAATAATAATGTACAATAATAATAATAATAATAATGCACACAGGGAGCCCAGGGCTGGAGGACAAGGGATGACGGAGAAGATCGCCTCGTGTGTCTCGAAAATTGAATTATCTCGATGAATAAATTTTAAAGAGTAGCTGGATTGGAACCGAAAGGCAGAGTGGCTTTATATCAAGCCATTCCATAGGCCCACTTGCATTCAACTCTGCCATCGACCGCAGCTCTCTTTACAGATACTGAATATTTAGGACGCAGTCGAAAAAAAAGTATTTTTTTACTGTTATCGAAAATGATAGATTCATAGATGAGAGATAGATAGATGATAGATAAATGATAGATAGATGGATGATAGATAAAAAGATGATACATAAATGAATGATAGATAGATAAATAATAGATAGACAGATGATAGATAGAAAGATGATAGATAGATGATATATAGATCGGTGATAGATGGCTAGATGATGATTAGATAGAAGTCGAAATTAAGTTATTTTTCACTGTTCTCGAAAACGATAGATTCGTGTTCTTTTATTTAGATAGACAGATAGATGATAGATACATAGATAGGTAATAGATGGATAGATAATAGATCCACGTCGAAAAAAGTAATTTTTTGACTCATCTCGAAAACGATAGATTCCTGCTATTTAATTTAGATAGATGACCGATAAATAATAGATGATACATAGATAGGTAATAAATAGATGATGGGTAGATGATAGATAGATAGATGACAGATACATAGATGATAAATAGATCATATATAGATGACGGATAGATAAATAGAACGACAGATTCATACTTCTTCATTAAACAAAAAATTCAGACTCGTGTTCACGATGAAATTGAAAAAAAAAATACAACTCTTGCTCTTTCAATACTTCGATAGTACTTTGGCTGGTATGCCCACATAGACACACGTAATTGGGTACGCACTTGAACGAGGATGAAAATAAGCACCAGAGTGGAAGAAAGAGCAAGCAATTGGATCGAGAATCAACGGAAGTGTAACAGAACAAAAAATCGAAGAAAAAAAAACGACACGAGGGTCGGATATCGAGTGTCGCGGGAACTCGCGCGATTACGTCAAGTGAGTGTACGTGCGTGTGTGTGAGAGGAAAAGAGATAGAGAGGTATTCAGACGGATTATATAGGCTATTATCGAGCAACAGGGTAGTAAATCCCAGCTTTTTTTCCCGTGTATATATTCGGAGGTTGCGGATCGTCCCGCTGAAGAATACTCCGCGGGGTACCGTAGTGAGATTGCCGCTGCTCGAGTAGCTCTCTCAGTCGAGGGTAAACGCGACCGTGCGCACTGCACGCCCGCCACCACCCTACGCGCCACTGAGATGTCGCTTTTTGTTTCATTGTACCACAGAAGCACGATATGCTCGCAGACCGTGTTGACGATGAACCAACATAGAGGGCGCGCGCGATCTGGAAAACGAGAAAAAAATACAGAGAGAGAGGAAGAGAGAGAGAGAGAGAGAGAGAGAGAGAGAGAGAGAGAGAGAGAGAGAGAGAGAGAGAGAGAGAGAGAGAGAGAGAGAGAGAGAGAGAGAGAGAGAGATACGAGCAAAGTGGTGTTGCGCAGACGAGAAAGCGATGGGTGCGAGGCCGTGTGGTGTATTCGACGACGTCGCGCCGGCACTTGGCAATATGAATCTAAAAATAAGGCGTATATTGGGTGAGAGCCGACGCGACGCGAGCGGCGACCGCGGCGACGGCTGGTCGAGTAGCCGAATACACACACACGCGTACTAATCTCGCCGCTCGTGTGCTCAACAAAAAAAATCACACTCGCGTTCAAGGGTGGCGTCACGGCAGAAAGGGTATGGAGGGAAACGCGGCTTGACCAGTGTCTGCTACTGTCAAAATATTCATCGTCTTTCTCGTCGGTATTTTCGGTCTGGCGAGGAATGTCACTTGAGGGTCCGCCTTCGATTTTGTTAAAACTCGTATGTGAGACTAGCTAGGAGTGCCCCTTAAGGGGTTAGGCCACTCTAGAGGCCGAAAAAAGCGCTTTTCGGGGATTTTTTTTCTCAGCGAAACTACAAAATAAAACGGGATTACAAAAAAGGGTGTTTATCGTACATATCGGTGACTGTATACAATAATTTTTTTGTAAGCGATTAATTTCAAAATGGCGGCTGTGCAGTGTTTATCTCAAAACTGCATTTTTTTAATTGACCGGAAACATAACTCAGACAATTGTCAACCGATTCACTTGAAACGTTGAACATATCTGGAAAAATACATTGTCTATGGTAGTACGTAGGATTTTTTTTTATATTGCATAGTTCATTTGTTATTAACAATTATCTGAAGATTTTTAGGCAAAATCTTCACTTTCCAAAAATTTGCCTAAAAAATCGTTAATAACAAATGAACTATGCGATATAAAAAAAATCCTACGTACTTCCATAGACAATGTATTTTTCAAGATGTATTCAACATTTCAAGTGAATCGGTTGAAAATTGTGTGAGTTATGTTTCCGGCCAACTTAATAAATGCAGTTTTGAGATAAACGCTGCACAGCCGCCATTTTGAAACTAATCGCTTCAAAACAATTATTGTATAGTCACTGATATTTATGATAAACACCCCTTTTTGTAATCTCGATTTATTTTATAGTTTTTCTGAAAACAATCCCTAAAAAGCATTTTTTCGGTCTCTAGAGTGGCTTAAGGCCTTGATGACATGTGCTCCGGAATCATCCTATATATATATATATATATATATATATATATATATATATATATATATGTATATGTATATGTATATATATATATGAGGTATTCCACGCGATATATATATGAGGTATTCCAAAAAAAAATCCGATTCCATTGACTAAAAGACACCCTGATTTTTTTTTACATTTTTCGAAACAGCCCTTGCAAAAAAACAAATATTCGCCGAAAAAAAACGCCCCGATTTAAAAATATGAAAAAATTCTCAAAAAATTCCCAAAAAATGCGTGATTGTATGTAGAATTTTTAAAGTTATCACCCGCAGTGGGGTATGAGTTTTTCTGTGCTTTCTGAGCGATTAACGTTAAAAAATCCAAACAATTCAAGAACTGCTTACTTCGGGCGGATACTTAAATATTTTGATCGCTCAGAAAGCACAAAAAAAATCATACTTCCACTGCGGGTGATAGCTTGACATTTTTTACATATAGTCACGCATTTTTGGGAATTTTTAAGATTTTTTTAATCGGGGCGTTTTTTTTCGAAGAAGTTTTGTTTTTTTTTTTACTAAGGGTTGGGTTCGAAAAATGTATAAAAAATCAAGGTGTCTTTCAGAGTCAATGGAATCAGATTTAAAAAAATTAATCGAATTGGCGGGGGTCAGGGAAAAAGTCCACCGGATTCACGTGGAATACTTCATATATATATATTCATTTCTTGAGTTCTAACGTATACCCTTGCGGATTTTTACGTATTAGCCGTTTCCAACTAAACCTTTTCCTATCACTACCCGCACTTTGCTTATCTAACCTTACTTACGTGCGTCCACAGCCGTCTTGAGACGTTAGGCTACTGTGACGAACTGAAAATGAGGGTAATTAAAAAAAATAATTTAAGCCATAAGTAAGATGATTGAAAAATCGCTTGGACATTTATTTGTACGTGCATTAAATTTCATGCATCAAATTTCATCAAAAATATTAATAATTAAAGAAGTTACAAATAATCTCGTAAAAGACCTTTGATCGTGAGGGGCTCAACGGTGTACTTGATTTTGCGCTCCCAATCTGAAACGAAAAAAACGAGTGTTTTCTCAAAATAGATAATATTAGCTAAAACTTGACCGAGGTTTTTTGTTGTTATTGTTTTTCAATCATCAAACAAAAATTTTGTTTTTTTTTCTTCGAATTTTCGAAGAAAAATGACCGTTATTGTAGATAATTAATGAGGGAAAACAAAAGAAAAACGTCAATCAAGACTAAATCACTATTACACTGGACAAGTGTACCAAATTTCAAGATGACGTTGAAGTCGTTGAAACGCAACGAACAGTAATTTACTTTTAATTGCACACATTTAATTTAACCGATTTGGGCTGTAAAAATCACTCAAAGGTTTTTACACATTCTTACTCGAGATTTAGGGCCTCAATTTGCAAAAAAAGGCTTCAGATCGCGATAAAAATAAAGAAATGAAGCAAAAAATCGTTGCAAACTTCAACTTTATCAAATTTGAAATCAAATTTGTTTTACTAGCAGTTCTATCGTTGTAATCATAAGTTCAGCTTCAATCTGCGATTCGTGCACCATATATTGGATCGTCCTCTTCGATTTAAATTGCCTTTCACTTCAATTTGGACCTTCCTCTCCAATCGTTGCGTCGAACAGGTGTTCGTCATTTTCACAGTAGCCCAACTCCTTAAGGAGGGATATACATTTAGACAGGAAAAAAATAAGCAATATTGAGGGATTTTTTAAACTAAGAAATAATTATTCTACAATTATCAAACTTTAGGTGTACTTTAATAGTATATTTAAGTATACGAAACAATTTTTTTAAATTAACGCGGTCCTCTAGTTTCTCGGCTGTTTTTTTACGGCTTTTTCAATAATTTTTTACGGGCAAAGCATCGAAATAATCAATCTCATTGTTTTTGCATAATCTTTATTAACATTTAAATAAGCTTTACAAATTTTTTGGAGTAAAAATATATAATAGAATAAACGTTATAGTGGCCGACAGGAAGACATCAAGTAAAAGAGGTGCTTGACGGTGACCAAGATTGCGGCTGTTCTGCTTATCTGAAATTAAAAAACCAAACGGCATTTTAATCTTCATGTTTAAGACTAGCGATTGAACTAGAGTGAATTCTAAATTACAAAAATTGACTTTTTTATACACTTTTGAAAATTACATTCTATTTTTTACTCATTTTTTCGTAAGTTTTTCGCTCGTACAAAAAAAAACTATCGAAGCAATCATGATAATCCTAGTTCAATCGCTGGCCTATAACATATTAAAGATGCTGTATAAATTTGAACAAGATCGGTGCAGTAGTTTCTGAAATATCGCGGTCACCGTTTCGAAAAATGGTGTTTCGAGAAAAACGCGTTTGAAAGTATACCTGCTCCGTATATCTGCTCCGTTCCAGGGCCGTAACTTGTGAACCACTTCGAATATCGAAAAATCCTTTGGCACACATTTTCTACACATGTTGTAGATGTGATTTATGAAAAAAAAATCGATTTTTTCTACCCGAGAAACTAGAGGGCCGCCTTAATTCGTCATCAAAATGTCGGAGCTGTGGCAGAGTATTACAGCAAGGTCGCCGCGGGAGTTGCGAATCGGCGTGCAGTCTAGCTTCCCGTAGACTTTGATCAGCAAAAAAGTTCAAACATTTTTTCAGTCAAAACATGTATAGTTTCAATGTGACGGTAATTAAAAATAAGAAAATGCAAATTTAAGAAAATGGCGCGCATTTCCATAAAAATTAACATTTCACACAACATTTCTGTAAAATGTGAATTAAAAAAGTCGTTTTTTTTTTTCAATTTTTGAAAAACAATTCTCGTCAAGTAGAAGTTACCAATACTATCAATATTTCTACAAAGTTTCTACTCAATCGGCTTCACAGTTTTTGAGTTATCCTGCACGCCAATTTCGATAATGCAGTTTTGATAATGAAACTGGGAAAATATTCTACATATATAGTTCTATCGTTTAAGGGCGGGGTGAGGTTAGTTCGGTGAAAAAAGGCATGTTTTTAAGAATTTTTTTTTTGCGATACGGATAGTGTTAGTTTATTCAGTCAATTTCCATATAATAATGCAACATTTGAACAATACTTTCCTAAATTTGCATCGCAAAATATTAAAAATTGAGCGATTGACAGTGAATCTCCGGAGGCGCCTCGAAAAAAGTTGTTTTGCGGTGTACATCATAACTCACAACAGAACCATCTGAAACAAAAAAATCAAAATGCATTTGTTAAAGGAGATGTTTCTCGAGGTAACCACGGGAGGATTTTTTTTCTTCGATTTTTCAATTTTTCGTGGCACTTGGGAGCCAAAAAATCGATTTTCGCTTAAAAAATCGGCTAATTTGTTGTAAAATTAATAATTATGTTAAAAAAAAAGAGCTCCCGACAATACCTGGTGAATTGTGTGAAGAAGTACTGTGCAAAATTTCAAAATGATTGGTCCAGTAGATTTTGAGTTATGGCGTACACGGACTTCAAACATGACGAGTTTCAGAAAAACGCTTTAAAGTTTTGCACACTGAAAAATTCAAAATAAAACTCGATAATTTTCTTATACTCGCACAGAGTCGTCGATGCCAGGTCCGTAGAGTAAAAAGCTTCCGTCAACATGATCTAGAGCATCTTTTTGCATTGGTCTACGCAAAACTCTTCCCTCTTTACTGTCGTGCGCCGCTTGCTCCTCTGCTCTACTAATTCGCAACTCGTCAACTTGTCGCGCCCGGCCTGGAGCAACGGACGCTCGAATACTCATAACTTCGTCAATTTTGCTCCGATCTACTCGAAATTTTTACACAATATTTTTGAGATATTATGCATTCATTTAAAAAATTAAAAAAAAAAACAAAATGTTAATACCTTACCCCCCCTCTCCTTAAAGAAGAAAAAAAAAGAAATCAATTTTTTTATCGTTGTAAATGTATTTCCCGCCTTAAGCCAACTATTAAGAGTTTACCAAGGGTACGGAGAAACTGTGGAAAATCCGTATCGGCATAGACGGCCCCATATTTTTCCTATTCTCTGGTGCAAAGACTTTGTACCCAAGGTCTCGGAAGTATTGGCGTTGCGCTGACTGATTGATGCGCCAGCCGGTGGACGGCTAAGCGATGACCGCACCGAGTATCGGCCATGCGCAACGCTGCTTAACATTTGAGTGATTTTCGGGAATTTTTTGGAAGAAAAGTACTCAATTAAGGGTAGGGTAGGGGTTTTAGCGAGAAAAAAACACTTTGTTGCGAATTTTTTCATCTATATGGATAAAGTAAATTTATTGAAACCTTTTGTACATTGTTAAGTGTCATTTCAAGAACATTCCGTGAAATTTGTACGCGAAAATATCCACAAACAAGCCGGTGACAAAGCTTTTCCAAGAACGCCTTTGGAAAAACACGATTTGCGGTGTTCACTGTATCTCAGCTAGAAATTATCTGAAATCAAGTACCATTAAAATTTAGTCAAAGTATCATCAAATCCTCCCCCCAACGGTCTTTGATAATTTTTTTGTTTCATTTCTAAATTTTTGGTGGTCATGTAAAGTGAAAAGTGCTATTTTTCACGAAAAATTCCGCCATTTTGGGGGAGGAAAACCCCCTAGATGTAAACAAAAATCTCAAACTACCGTTGGGGGGAGGTATTTTATATGTAGAAAGTGTGTACCAAGTTTGAAATAAATCGGTCATGTATTTTTCAAATGGCAGTGAACACGGACTTTGAAAAAGTGGTTTCGAGAAAACGGCGGCACCGGCTTGTTTGTGGATATTTTCGCGTACAAATTTCACGGAATGTTCTTGAAATGACACTTAACAATGTACTAAAGGTTTCAATAAATTTACTCTATCCATATAGATGAAAAAAATCGTAAAAAAGTGTTTTTTTTTCACGCTGAAACCCCTACCCTCCCCTTAAGGCGCAACCCCCACTTGTAGCGCAAAAAAGGCCTTTTTCATGAATTTTTTTAAAGAAATCTACAAAACTTTTTTAATCGATCAATATACCATCTTAAAGAACACATCTTGAAGAACTTTCAGTAATTTTTTTATTGAAAAATATTACATTGTTTAGTGGCAAATGGCCGTCAATGAAATAATGTTTTTATATGCACGGTTTGCGGTGACCACCATTGCGGCGAAGTGGATCATCTGATAAAAAAATGCGGATGGATTTAGTCACATATAAGTATAAACTAGTCTTTAATCGAAGGATTTTAAAAAATATTCATTTTTCACAAAATGGCGGACAGTCAAAGTTAATGGTTCGATTTTAACGAAAAAAAAAACGGCCGTTTTTTGGCTATAAAACGGCCATTTTTTTTCGAAAAAAAAAATCGAACGATTAAAGACTACATTTTTATGTATTAAATAAGCCTGCAAAATTTCAAGAAGATCGGTTTATTAGTGTTCGAGTAATCTTGGTCACCGACTTCAGAAATGCCATTTTGAGAAAAACGCGTTTAAAGTGTCAATTTCACAACGGATTCTTCTCTTTCAACGCTCATATCTCAGTCAATTTTGTTCGGATCGACTTGAAATTTTCAGGACATATTCTCAGATACTTATACTTCAAAAAAATGCAATAAAAAAATCGATTTTTAAAAAATCGCAAGTGGGCGTAACTCCTTAAATGTTTCGGAAAATTAAGAATATATTTGACTATATTTGACCTATATTACATAATTTTTGCATAGAAAAATATTGAGATCCAAGCGACTTATGCGCTGCCTTCGGAGGCGCCAAAAAAAAAATTCCTCCACTGCTGACATGATTCCGGCCGATTGAGTAGCTGAAACCGAAAAAGAAAAAAATGTCGTTAAACTGGAAGGTATTTCCTGTACAATGCCGTAGGATTTTCGAAAAATATCAAAATCTAACAAAATGGCGTAGTTATGAAAAAAAAGTCTGTTTTCTTGCCTATAAAATGGTCGTTTTTTTCACTGCCAAATCGTCAATTTTCATCCAATCAAAAATACCCTACGTCATTGTAGAGTAAATATATTCAAGAGTACTCAGTTCAAATTTCAAGTCAATCGGATAATTGCTCTTTGAGTTACAATGTCCACAAATTTGAAAAATCTCATTTCGAGAAAAACGCGTTTAAAGACTTAACTATCGATTTTTGCGGGATAAAATTATTAGAGACGCGGCTTTGAAATTTTTACAGAATATTTTTGAAAGTATAAACTGTCGAAAAAGGCAACAAAAAAATCGATTTTTTGAAAGTGTCACAGTGGTCATAGCCCCTTAACTCGAAGTACCGCATGAGCCGAACCCCGACCGCCCATCCTCCAGTGCCAGTGGGAATAGTCACAACAACAATCATAACAGTGACGATAAATAATGGTAATAATAAGCATACGGAGAGCAAAGAAGTCGCGAGTTGCCCGGTGGCGATGGCGGCTAGAGGCGAAGAGAGTCGAACGTGTGCAGCAGCAGTAGCGCAGAGGGGACAGAGAAGCGGAAGCCCACGGCGCCGCTTCGTGTCATTGCTGGCGCCAGCTAATTGTCGAGGCCAGCCGGCAGCGCTGCCCGAGCGTCGCGGTGTTCCCGAACGAACCGAGACGAACTCAAAACAGCAAGAGACGAACAGCGAGAGAACTAAGCGGGGGTGGGGGGTGTCGTGTGCAACAAGCAAAGCGACCACCACACGACAAACATGATCGTGAAACAACGTCCTTACAAACCTGGATTCACGATATGCTCTTATTTCCACTATCAAATGTTTTCGTCTTTTTATGCTGAGTCTTTCTGTTCTTTTTATCATTGCAGGAAAAATTCTAGTGTTTCGTGAAATCAAATTTTTCCTGTTGCAGTATATTATTGGAATTATTTATTTTAAATATATTCATTTACTCAAATCCAGATCTATTTAAGGATGTATGGCAGCTACTGCAGAGTCGTTACAGGACTGATTATGCAATTTGCAAAAATCGCATTTAAAGACTAAATAAAATAATTGTAATATTCATTAAAGCTAAAAAGGAGATTTACCACAGCTCAAAGTAAAACATGCGGTACAGAAAGAAGAATTTTCAATTTTTAACTGCAAATTTAGTTGCTGATTTGATGTACGTTTTCCCTGACGTTGTCGTGGTTACGACATACGAGCTAAAGAAATACGAAAACGGTCCCATTTAACTCGCAATATCTCGCAAAATATATGGGCACATGTCGATTTTTTATTTTTACCGTATCATGCATATTACAGCGATACCGCACAAAAGTTTTTTTTACAAAAGAGTACTCCGGAAATACCTTTTTTGCCAATGTAAAGGGAATTTTGGACGTACAGTCCTATGTTCCCCGTCTTAAATGACCCAACTTTGAATTCGTTTATCTCAGCATTCACGTGGGCAAATTTTGTTTTTTTAATCTCAAAAAGTTCTCGATATTCTCCTTTACAATATCAGTGAGTTTTAATTCGAACAGTAGTAAATGACTTAGTTGCCATACATCCTTAATATCGTCTAATAACTGAATATTTTATTTATTATTAATAAATCTGTGATTCGGTTTCATCTGCTCGAAAAACAATTTGATAGAATTCACTGAATGTATCTACTCAATTAAAGGTTTTTTTTTAAATCAAATAGGGTTTTTGTCCGGTCAAACGTTTTTCTATTTGATTGAATTAATGGTTTGCCTTTATTGCAACAAATATTTACTTATTGGAATGAAGCTATTGACTAACGTTTGTTTGGGGCAGGAAAAGGGGAGAGAGGAATTATATATACACATATATTTGTTTAGTCGTAGATACCATTGTACCGGGTCTTTCTCTTTATTACATTCTCCACCGAATTCCACTTCTCCATGCTATAGATTTTCCAAACATAACCTATATATATATATATATATATATATATATATATATATTGTAACGTTGCGTTGCCATAATATATGGTAATTAGAAAATATTTATTACTTAACAAGAATAGCTAGAAATATATATATATATATATATATATATATATATATTTCTAGCTGTTCTTGTTAAGTAATAAATATTTTCAAATTAAGGGGTAAGGCCACGGTAGAATTTTCAAAAAATCGATTTTTTTTGCTAAAACGGTGCTTTATCATCATAAGAATAAGTTATCATTCGATTTATAGCAAGATTTCTACCGTGGCCCTACCCCTTAAATTGAAAATATGTATTACTTAACAAGAATATATATATATGGAACAAATAGGATCGTAGTAGGCTGTCAGACAATAAAGACAACCTATTTGATTTAAATCGATCCTATTTAAATAAAATATTTTTCCGCAGTTTTTCGCTGCCCCTTCATCTGCTCTTCATTGTTCGTATTTTGCTTGTCCCTGTCCTCGTTTTTCCTCTGCTTCTTCCTGTTCGTGGCCTCCTTTTTTTTCGTTCATCTACTTCTGCCTCTTCGCGTTCTCATCTTTCTTCTCCCGACCGTTATACTTCATCTTTGCAATCGTATTCATCATCATTATCTTCGTCCTCGTAGGTTTTTTTTCTCTCGCCTCCCTCTGCCGTATGCGCGGCGTCGCCACGCTACAGCGTTGATCGCCGCTTTCATCCCAAAAACCGCAAAATCGGCCGATCCCGCACACGGCTTTCCTCCTCCACCCCCCAGAATCCTTGAACCTCGTCCGCGCACCACGCCGCCTACGGGCCAATTTGCCGTCGCCGCCACTACCGCTGTTGCGGTTGCGCCTTTCATTTTCGAATTCCGCTCTCATTACGGCGCGGCCACGATAATCGCAACGTCCGCGCGAGGCGATCGTTGTCGATGTTTCGGCGAACGTTAAAAACGTCCCACACACAACGAGACATGCGAACGCTCACCAGCTTCTCGGCTCTCAGCCCGTTTATTTCTACGCCGCCCCGTTCTCTCCGTGTATATATATATATATATATATATGTACACACACACACACACACACACACACACACACACACACACACACACACACACACACACACACACACACACACACACACACACACACACACACACACACACACACACACACACACACACACACACACACACATATTTATGTATATATATGGATTTCTTTCCTCGCGATGATGACCGGACGAGTTAGACGAGGTGGTTCTCCCCTCATTGACCCCCAACCCCCAAGCCCTACTCCCCCGCGCTTGCTCTTTCCTCGTGTGATACACGAAATATCGAGGGTGGAGGAGAACGATGATGGAAGGAAGAAGAAAAAAGAGCACGGCTTTGTCGGATACCGGTTCGAAGAGCCTCGAACTCCTCGTAGTCGTAGCCGGCTACACTGAGAAAAAGATCATTGATCCAATATCATTGGTGTTATTGAATGAAATTTCGGTGATTCAATTGTAAAATTGTTGGTGTAAACAATCGAATTTATTAGTCCAAACAAAACGCTATTGACTTTAATAACATGATACAATTTAAAAGAAAAATTCATTCAAACGATATATTTTTAACCGAGAACAATATATTATTGAAACTATCTAAAAAATTATCGCGAACAAATTATATAGTTTTGAATGCATTTTTTGCAACGAACAAAAAAAGCGTTTCAATTCACAACATGAATATTGTTGAATCGAGTACACAAGAAAAATTGAATTTCGCTCGTTTGATTCAGATAAAATTTCTATAGAGTAAATATGTTATTTTATTTTTTTCACCATATCCGTTATTGATTTCCAAGTACAGTATTCGTTAAAATATTAATATTTTATTTTGATTGAAACATATTAAGCAAATGTCTGAATTGGTTAAAAAATGATGCGAAAATAAAATTTGTTTCTTGCGCATTTGGTTGAAAAAATTCAACCAAATCATGGCCGAGCGCCACCGAAATTATAGGTGTGAGGAAACCCGTAGTTCTCGGAGAAACCGCTAGAAGCCGCACGGGCGCTCGTTTCTCGTAAGCGTAGCGCGGACCGAAAATCTACTTAAACGCCGGAGAAACTCTGAAGAGTATCGCTTCTTGGCCTGTGGCGAAGATCAAAGTGTAGTATCTGTTCTTATCAGTTGAATATCTGATATTCTCTCCATGGATGTTCCATTGGATATCTGATATTCTCTTCACTATTGTCGTGGATGATCATTCTAATGCTCACTTTTTATTTAAGATCAACAAATTGATAAACTTACGTCCCATGGCATATTCGTTTTGGTGCAGTGAAAAAGTAATTCATTCTATTGATTATATTTTTGCACGAAATAAAAAATGTTGGAGCAACCGCTTAATTATTTCATCCATACATCTACGGATTGCATATGGGGCATTCCATACCAATTCGACCTGGGTCTGACCCTCGACCCCTCAAATCTGGTTCCCGATTTTTCTTATCATTACTCTCACTCTATCAAGCAATTACAATTTTTTTCAGATTTTTCAAAATAAATTTGAGCGCGTCATGAATCTTTGTTTTTTTTTTTGAACATCTCGATGGCCGTAAACGAAAAATCTGAAAAATTCCCAAAAAATACAGTGTCAGATATAAAAAATATTGGTGTAAGTTTATAATGTCTGGGCTTTTGCTTCAACCCGTTTTTTAGCTTTTTGAGCAAAAAAAAATGAAAAAAATAAAAAGCAGGGCTCAATTTACTGTAGACTGTTTCTCGAAATTTTGTATGCATAATACCAGATTAAAAAAAAAAGTTCTCCGATTTTTCTAGTGTATTTTGTAATTTTCGATTTTTTTTTATGTTGACAAAAACCCTAATTAGGGGTTGAAGCAAAATCCCAGACATTATGAACTTTACACCAACATTTTTTATATCTGACACTGCATTTTTGGGATTTTTTTCAGATTTTTCGATTACCGCCATCGGGGTGTTCAAAAAAAAAATTCAAAAATTCGTAACGCGCTCAAATTTATTTTGAAAAATCTGAAAAAAATTGTAATTGCTTGATAGAGTGAGAGTAATGATAGGAAAAATCGGGAACCAGATTTGAGGGGTCGAGGGTGAGACCCAGGTCGAATTGGTATGGAATGCCCCATATAGAATTAATTTAATAGAATATAATTTTATTTGAAGGATAGTGTAGATATTCCGAGAACAGAAAAGCTTTTTCAAACAAAATATGTTATTTAAATCGATTACATTTTCCAATATTTTATAGTATTGTAACAATCTCATATATCGGCAGCACATTTATTTGGATCAACCAATATATTTTTTTGACTCAATTGCTTTTTTTCTCAGTGTACTAGTCCAGTAAAAGAGTCGAGAACCCAGCACTTTTTAGAATATGATTTTTTTATTGAAGGTAAATGGTTGCATACTGAAAGTAACCCCAATAAAATGTTGGCCCTCAACTCGCCCCAACCCTAGGAAATAGGGGTTGAAAACATGAAAATCGCCGTATCTCGATAACCAATAGCCCGATCGAAAAAGTTTGCAAACGAAAGTTGTTTGGAATAATAAAATTCGTATAATATTGTCTCACGTCCAACTCCCTATCTTTGAAAATAGCGGCACAAAAACGATTCGAAATCTGGTGGTGGTGCTCTCGCGTTTTTGTGCCGCTATTTTCAAAGATCGGGGATTGGACGTCAGATAACTTTATACGTGTTTTATTCTTCGAAACTTTGGAAAAAATATTCTACTTATTTACTCGATAAAAATCGATTTTTCGATCGTTGTAAATGTGTATCCCGCCATAAGGTGCTTTGAAAAACATTGGAGTTTGATAATGTTACACACTGCGATGCAAAAAAAAGGAAGCCTCAATTAAACAGGAAAAAAAC
>CALYCA010000191.1:0-57296 GCA_944452715.1 Ophion slaviceki | reverse complement strand
ATGATTAGAAATTTTTCGATAATGCCTGTTTATTAAAGTACCTGTTAAAAATACTGCGATGATACAGAAACAACTTTTATTGATTAATCTATTTACAATTACCATATTTTGGAGGTTTAATCACGCTATATACTGACAGCAGTTTATATAACTGCAAAACATTGATAGTTTCACTTTTAGGCTTCTGTAAGCCTTATTGCACTCCGGTACTACGCAGGACTTCGGCATTACTTCGCGGTTACTCGACGACCATATTCAGGTAATGTGTTCGCTGTCAAAACTGACTCCTCGATACTAGCGACACCACGATTTCTGTTTCAATAGTGGAACCACCCCACCACCCGAATTTCATCGAGTTTCCAGACCTGTATGTAAGACCGTGCTCGATCTCAATACGGCGCGCTCCCCCCTCTCTTCCTACTGTCGCTCGTTGCGCGCGGTGCCGAGCGCGCTCTATCGAGTCACGACGCGGTGGATCGCGGCGCGCTTTCGACTAACGCGCTACGGTGCGCTTTCTTGTAATTACTCCCCGTGAGCGTAATCGATTACTCTAACCGTGTTTGACGCCGTCGGATGGCGCCACGTGCCCGCTTATGATGATATTACCGCTTGTTACGTGTATTGTGTCGGTGTGGTGTTTGAATTTCGTGATGCCTCCTTGACCTTCGGGTTCTCCTGATATTTTCGGGAGCCCTTGCAGATATTTCGTGTTTTTACAGTTGTATGTGTGTGTGTGTGTATTGTCGCCTGTTACTTCGAATACCTCCTCGCACTTTCTATTCCCCTAATAATAATTTTCTATCTATCCTTTCGTAATTTATTCCTCCTTCATTTAATCTTAATGTTTTTTAGTACTCTTTTTCTTATTCTTCTCCCAGTTTTTTATTTCTGTATTTATTGACTTAAAAAAAAACTGGATCCTAACTGTTTTAAGTTTCTTAAAGGTCCCCTCTTTCAGCCTTTCCCTCCTAGAAGGTGGTACTCTGCTGAGCGGTACTGTTTAATCCACATAAAAAATCTCACTCTGTGCTAATGACTTCTTTCTTTTATTGTTTTTCAAGGCTCCCCTCATTCAGCTTTTCCCTCCTAAAAGGTAGTACTCTGCTGAGCGGTACTGTTTGATCCACACAAGAAGTAGGAGTGACGTTCCTCCAACTTTCTTCCTCTTTTATACCCATTTTTATTTGTTTATTGTTCCCCTTCCCTTACCAATTACCCATCATTCCCTTTATTGTTAACCTTTTTTCATGTTTTAAATAAATGTATTCTTCCTTTGTTTTTTTTGTTTCATTCTCTGTTTGCTTTCCAACGACTTTTCCCCTTCCCTTACTTTTTACCTGTCGTTACCTTTCTCTGCTGTTTTTGTTTATTTTCTGTTTTTCTAACTTTTTCTACCTTAGACTGTTTTTGTTCTTTTCTGTTTTTTCTTCTCTCACTTTTTATACCTTTCGCTTATTGTTTCGTGACCTTCAGTTTACCTGGGTTTTCCCGAGGTCCTTATTTCGTTACTTCCCCCTCCCCTATCCCTATTGACCGGTCTTTTACCGGCTGATAGGTTCTGAGGTGGGGGTATGGCGCCTGAGACGGACCTGTACGTCTCAATATATATATATATATATATATATATATCTATGTTTATAAGTGTTCTCAAAAAAAGTATGGTGAGAAAAGTGTGGTGGTGATATATTATGGTGAATCCTAAATATTTTGCTGAAGCAGTTAAACAAAATTATCATCAAGCTACAGATATATTCTGAGCAACGCAAAAATTTGCAAGAAAAAATAAAAATTGGTAATCGAATATATATTTTTTTAATAATATGAAAGTACATTTGTAATTTTTTTCAAGTCAATATGCATTAAATGCGGGTTTTATCAAATAAGAGATACGGGTTTTATCAAATACGAGATCATACCCGCGATCGAGAATAAATGCAAAAATAATATTTTTAACAATTATTTTTGCGTAACTTTTGCAGCGCGTAAGCAGCAATCATATTTGCTGAATTCATTTTTAACAATTATCTCGCTGCTGAAAAGCGCGAGCCGCCAACAAAAACTCTTGCTGCGAAATTGAGATTCTCGACGATCTTGAATTTCGAGCGAAGTCGGCGTTGACGAAGAAAACAAAGTCTTTGTCCACACCGACCTTGGGTCGGCGTGTGGGTATATACGTATATATACCCGCACGAAGTGTGAACTCGCTACGTATATATACCCGCACGAAGTGCGAACTCGCATGCGGGAAGAAAACACAATCTTCAACCGCGTGCGCCCGACGTAACGAACGCATACAGGCACACGCGCACACACACGTTGCGTCGAAGCATACATTGTTATGCCTCGACGCAAGGAAGCCCGCGACCCGAATTCGGAACTCCGAATCAGTCTTTTTACAGGAGCTCTTTGATTTCGTCGTTGGCGCTTCGAGCGCCTGTGTCGGTATGGAAGGTGGACAAGTTTGGGGTGACGGAGTCGCCACATCTACTCCCCCCTCAGAGGATTTCCAAGATTTCAAATGGCAAATTTTACGGTTTTATTTCTTTGGTACGTTCTGAGCGGCTTGTCCATTGTTCCCTGTTGATGAGGTTGGATGATATCTTCGTGGCGAATTACGCTCTGATTCGATGAATCTTCTTTGGCGAGGAACGCCGGCTTTAAGCGTTCGATCGAAATCGTTTTTTCTTCCCCATTTATATCTATGACGTATCGACGGTCATCCAGACGTTTTTTTACTTTATGAGGTCCCGAATAAGGCGGTTTCAACGGCGGTTTGACTTCGTCGAGCCGTAGGAATACATGTGTGCAGGTATCGAATGCTTGTTGCACAAACATTTTAGCTTTGATGTGATGCGATGTAGGAGTTGGACGAATGACTTTCATGTACTCACGATGTTTATCGATGAAAATTTCTGGATCTGCGGGAAGTTCAGCGTCAACGAAGAAGTCACCGGGAATTCGTAGCGTTGTACCAAATAGCATCTCTGCAGGTGAAGCTTTTAGGTCCTCTTTGTAGACGGTTCTTAGTCCTAGGAGGACAGTCGGCAGCAGATCAGGCCAGGGCACACTTGGATTGCACATGAGTGCAGTTTTGAGCGTTCTGTGCCAGCGCTCTATGATCCCGTTTGAAGCCGGATGATAAGACGACGTACGAATGCGTTTGGCGCTAATTGTGTTTGCCAAAGCGTTGAAGAGTGCACTCTCGAATTGAGATCCTTGATCCGTGGTGATCGTTAGCGGAGTGCCGAAGAGGCAGACCCATTCATTGAAGAAAGCGGACGCTACTGTTGCTGCTAAGATGTCTTTGAGCGGGATTGCCATTGGGAATCTGGAAAATCGATCTATGATAGTGAGACAGTACTTAAATCCTCTTACTTCTGGTAGGTGAATCAAATCGAGATGCACATGGTTAAATCTCGAATCCGGAACGTCGATTTTGTTTGGAAGCACTTTTGCATGCCGGTGGATCTTGGCACGTTGACAAGAAATGCATTCCCTGGACCATTGTAGAGCGTTTTTCCTTATGCCTGGCCAAATGTACTTTTCGCGCATGTGATGGCACGTTAGACGACCGCTTGGATGCGCGAGACCGTGGACAGTGTCGAATGCAGTGCGGCGGAGTGATTCAGGTATGTATGGTCGTACGATTCCAGATGATGTGTCACAATAGATGCTGACATTCGGCTCGATGAACAATTTCTGGAGTCGAAGTGCAGTTTCGTTGTTAAGTAGGCTTTGAAGTTCGTCATCTTCTGCTTGAGCTTCCTGTATGGCTTGAGGACTGAGCACGGTCGGCATTCCTATGGAATTAATACGCGACAGTGCGTCAGCGACGATGTTGTTTTCACCTTTGACGTAGACAATTTCTGTAGAGAATTGAGAAATGAAGTCCAGTTGTCGGAGCTGTCTTGGAGATGCCTTGTCTGATCGCTGTGCGAAAGCGTGAGTGAGAGGCTTATGGTCCGTTTTTATGACGAAATTGCGACTTTCCAATATGTGTCGAAAATGCTTGATTGCTGCGAAGATGGCCAGGAGTTCCCTGTCGTAGGTAGAATCATTTTTTTCAGATCCACTCAGCTTCCTCGAGAAGAATCCTATCGGCTTCCAAATTTGATCTTGTTCCTGTTCGAGTGCGGCTCCGATGCCAGTGTCTGAAGCATCCGTGGTAAGTATAATCGGATCTGAAGAGGAGATGAATGTTGTTGAGGTTATGGAGGCAATGCTCTCTTTGCAGTCGTTGAACGCTTGTATTGCTTCTTCAGTCCATGCGATCGGTGTCTTGTCGTTCTTTTTTGATGTTTTCAGATAGGAATTTAGCGGTGCCTGAAGATGAGCTGCGTGTCGGATGCAACAACGATAGTAATTAATCATACCGAGAAAACGTCGAAGTTGACAAATCGTGTTTGGCTTCGGATAGTCGAGTATTGCCCTGATTCGACTCTGCGGTGGCTTGTATCCGTTTTGATTGATCTGGTATCCAAGAAACTCCACTTCTGTCTTCCCGAGGGCACACTTGGCCGTGTTGATGGTTAGTCCATGTTGTTGAAGTCTGGTGAGGACAGTTCGCAAATGTGACTCGTGCTTGCTTACAGATTCTGACATAATGATTATGTCATCTATGTATCAGAATACGAAGTCGAGATCTCTGAAAATTGAATCAATGTATCGTTGACAGGTTTGAGATGCGTTGCGAAGACCGAATGGCATGAACAGATATTCGAATAGGCCGAATGGCGTGATAATCGCCGTTTTTTCTACATCCTCAGGAGCCATAGGAACTTGATGGTACGCCTTTGCCAGATCCAACGTAGAGTAAATTATTTTCTTGCTCAGTTTCTCGAAAAGGTCTTGTATAAGCGGTGGTGGATATTGATCAGGGACAGTTTGGCTGTTAAGTTTCCTATAGTCCCCACACATACGCCAGCCACCAGTCTTCTTTTCCACTAGGTGAATTGGACTGGACCAAGGACTGCGCGAAGGTCTAATTATGCCGTTTTCCAGGAGGGACTGAATTTCTTGTTTGGCGGCGGTAAGTTTCGCGCCAGAAAGTTTCCTGGGTCTTTCCGCGACCGGTTGACCATTCGCGAAGATGTGGTGAGCAATCGTGCATTTGGTTGTGGAGGACTGGAGTGGCTGTTGCTTCGTTATGTCCGCGAATTGTGCCAATATGCCTTTGAAGTCCTGTTCCGCGTTAATCGTCGAAATGCTGTAAATCTTCGTTGGCAATAAATCACCCTTGGAATCGAGTAGAGTTCTTTCATCTATTAACCGTTTGTGCTTCAGGTCGATTAACAGTCCATGATGGACTAAGAAATCAGCACCGATTATTGGAGATGACACGTCGGCGATGATAAACATCCATTTGTACGGACGCCGCAGTCCGAAGTCAATTTCTACGAGTTTCTCGCCATAGGTAAGTATTTCCGTATTATTTGCAGCATAGAGTTTTTATTGGCTGGGCCGCATTTTGTTTTAAATACATTTTTTTGGAATAACAGTGACGGACGAACCTGAGTCGATGAGAAATCTCAAATCGGTATTTCGATCGTAGATGTGTAGTCGGAGTTCGAGTGGTACGGCATCGTTGTTGCTGTCGCCGAGTGCCTGGATTGATGACAGCGCCATTAGTTTTCCGATTTTGTTGAGGTGACGTAGGAGCATGGGGTTGTGCATCGATTTGCCTGACCGCCGTATTTCCGGTGGTAGAAGCAGATTCCCAGTTGATTCGGTGTCGCAGACCTGGATCTTGAGCGTCTGTGTTGACTATGCGGATTGTAGTTCGGAGCCCTTGATTGAGAGACTTTCAAGAATTCTGAGAACATTTGTTTTAATTCGTTCATTTCGTTAGAGAGCTTTGCACAGAGCGCGCAGGACAAATTGTCACTTGGTTTGACCGTGCTCGTAGCCATGATGTGAGAGACACCAGTTGCGTCAAGAATTCTGTCTGCGACTTCGGCTAGGACATTGAGATCTAAGTTATTTGTTTTAATCAGCATCGGACGAATGCTCGCAGGCATTCTGTTGAGCCACATGGGGTAGAGGACGTCGTCAGAGATGCCTCCTGCGGCGAGATCCTTCATTTCGCGTAATAGCTGCGAGGGCTTTTTGTTTGCGAGCTCGACCTCGTTTAAAAGTTTAAAAACTTGCTTCTCTCTTGAATTTGAGAGCCTCTGAACGATTAAATTTTTAAGTCTCTCATACCTGTTTTGTGCCGGAGGGTTGCAGATGACGTCGGTGATTTGCGACAATGTGTCCGCGTCCAATGACTTGAGCACCTCGTTATATTTTGTGAGGTCGTTGGTTATCCGTGATGATTCGAAGACGGATTCGATCATGTAGAACCAAATGTCCGGTCTGTCACGCATGAATCGTGGAAGTTCCGTTTTGCGGATCGCTGAGATGAATTCCTCATTGAATATGCCATTTGTTGTGCCGGACGTAGTTCGTGAAGCCTCGTCGTGCGTTGCTCGCGAAGTGTTCGAAGCATCGGTCATTTCAAGGCTGTTGCCGTCAACCGTTTGCAAAGAGTCATCCGCGGATCGCGTGCGCGAAACCACAGGCGTGTGTTGTGTGGCCATGGAATTCGGCACCTCGTGGCCGGTTGAGGTTACGCGTCCCGATCGTTTCTGATCACCCCGGGGTCACCAGTGAAGCCCTTTTGGTTTTATTCCACTGAGTAAATGGAGTACGGGGAATAAACCACACACTATATTTTTGGACTTCCCTTGTTTATTTTACATTAACAAATTCAAATGCGCTTAACGAGCGCCTGGCGTGGCTAGCAAAGTCTCTGTCTCTCGCGGAAGTGAATCTTATAATCTATAGTTTCGGAACTCCGAATCAGTCTTTTTACAGGAGCTCTTTGATTTCGTCGTTGGCGCTTCGAGCGCCTGTGTCGGTATGGAAGGTGGACAAGTTTGGGGTGACGGAGTCACCACAGAATGACCGCGCGCTGTGACATCTAGTGGTAGGGAGCAGTAGCTCGTGCGAACGCTGCCCTACCGACTCGAGCCGGGGCTGCGTCCAACGTTTGCTTGGGTATCATTCTCTCATAAGGAGACGGCGCGTAGAGGGTTCTGTGCGAAAGACTCCTTCAAGTTAGTTGTGTGTCGCGAATGAGAGACAAATTTGTTTATAAAACTGAACGGTGTAAATGTGTTACATAATTTTTCTGCATATTACTAAACGTTTCGTTTGTGATTGTTGATTCGCGAGACAATTATTTGATGCAGAATGAAAAGTAATATCTTTTGAAGAGCCTGGAAAAACGAGATAGAGAAAACAGAAATCGAGGGGAACAAAGCCTCGCGAGCGAACGTAAGGGGGCTTGGGGAAAGGACGGGGTCGAGCGTTGTGGTCGGAGACGATAAGTAACTTTTATAGGCTTTGATGTGACTGTTTTTAAAAAAATGATTATAACATTTCGTTCGAAATTGTTCAAGCGCGAGACGTACATTCGAAGAAAAAAACAGATACGATGTAATATTTCTAAAATATGTGTAAGAGAATCGACAAAGGGTTACGAGAAATCGCAAAGAACAAAGCCGCGTGAGCGAAAGTAGGGGGGCTTGGGGAGATGAAGGGGTAGAGCGTTCCGCACGGTAGGCTCGTACACGTTCGTCAGTGGTGTGAGATTCATATTAAATATATTTTCTGCATATAATTGAATGTTTCGTTTTCGATTGTTCAATCTCGATACAATTATGTAAAACAAATTGAGTACTCTTCTGAAAAGTCTAAAAAACGAGAAACAGATAAGAGAAATCGTGAGGAACAAAACCTCGCGTGCGAACGTAAGTTGGCTTGGGAAATCGACGGGGTAGAGCGTTCCGGTCGGAAGGCACGATTGTCGGTGTCGTATCGTGGAAGGGAGATACCCGTGCATCAATCTAGGATACAAGTGAGATTGTCGTATTTTTATCGAAATAAATCTTTACATATGGTTAAGCATTTTGTCTTTTTATTTTTAAATCGTGAAACAATTATTTGAAAGGAAATATATAGTAATTATTTTGGTAAAACAAAAACTACAAATAGACAAGAGATATCGCGAGAAACTAAGTCCGGGGGGGGGCTATTCGTAGTTTTTGGATGGGTTCGAGGGTGGGGGGCCCCACCCTCGAATGAACGTGCGGAGGAAAATTCTGATCGGAAGGCTCATGCATATTATATTATATTATATTATATTAATTCATGGTGTGTCACGGAAGAGAGATATTTGTTTGTAAAACTCGATAGTATAAATATTTCTGGGGTTTTAGAGAATACGTTCTGCCTATAATTAAACGTTTGACTTTATTTTTTTAGGTGATCTTGTTTTCAAACCAAGGAAGTATAGCCGTTTTTATTGTATTGATTCTGGATTTGTTAACGGCGAGACGAATATTTACATCACGACGCTGTGAAAATTATCGAGCTACAATATATTTCTAAGACAGTCGATAGAACGTCTGTCCATTCGCTTGCAGCAATATACAATTGGTAAGTCACAATAAAAATTAAGTAATAAAATAAGAAATCCAACATTTTTTTATGTGCATGCCAATCCTATCAGCCGTCAGGTCAGCCCGTTAATTTTAAGTCGCAGGATAATTTTACATACTTTTTTAAATTTGACTACGGTGCATCACGCGCGCTGAAGCGCGCAAGCGGTTTTCTGGTAGCGCTGCAGCGCTCTTGTTATGTATAATAACTTATCAAGATACGCTGCAACATCTTGAAACCAAATTACCTGTGATTACATTTCGAGCCCATGAACTTTTTATTAGGGGATTTCTGAATTGATCATTTGACTGCTGCATATAACAGAATCGATTTTAATTAATCTATTCAGTTTTTTTGCCAAATACCAGAGAGTATCACTGAATTTACTATGTTCATCCGTTTTAGTACATTAATTTTTTCATTTCGCTTGAGAAATGTTGATAAGTTTTAATGAAAACGAAATTATGCAAAAAGAAAATAACAGGATCTTGTGCACAATGCAAAAATTGTCATAGTTTTTAACTGAAAATTCGAAACGGATTAAATTATTGACTTTATTATTATTTTACATAATTTCTTTTACATTTATCCATTTTATTCTTCATTTATGACTATTTGAACTCTTTTACGGTAAACTTTTTATATGTTTCATATTATTGATATTAACTTTCTACATGCGGACCAAATCGGAAATCAATATCAATAGCGTTTTTCTTATTACCGATGAGAGAGTATAGGGGCATTTTTTAATGATTCATAGCAGTTGGTTTAAAGTCTCTATATTAAGCAACGAATTTATCAGCGTTTGAATTAATCTCCAATAATGATTTATTTCGAAAGTCATATTAGCATTGTCATATTAGTTATTATTGAGCATTTTTACCATTGATTCTGAGACGTAGGATGACCGTTTGTTTATAACACGAAGTTTTTAATGCGATCTAAGAAAGACAAAAACTCACAATTTAGGATGCAATGTACAAACATTCCATCTAATATAAAAGCCTTACATCTTTTTTCATTGCGAAGGGTTTGTATCCTTTAACATAAAAAGTCCAGAAAACTCAGAGATCATTCTTCGCTTACAAATTTTAGTGAATTTTGTATCTCAAATAAAAGTCGATAATTTCTCATTTTTTCTCACATGCATCGTTCATTGATTACTCAGAAAATCCGTTTCATTAAAAGCGACAAAATTGCAGTGTATGGCTTCCATGTTTGATGTAATCTTATTATGCACCATCGATTATCGCTGAGATATCCTGATTTTACGGATAAATTAATTCACATTTCTCATAGGGAATACAAAATGTTATGTCTTGATATTAAATTTAATGCCGCCTCTGCTTTTTTACGTGTGAATTGAAAATTCTTAAAAAAAACTATGCGCTCGAAATTTTAAAATTTTTACAAAATTCAAAGTTTTTAGCAACATTGTGGGTCACTTGAAAATACGGTATAATTGCAAGGATCTTTTCTATATATTTTAAAAATCAGACTCAATGGAAATTATATTAGTTTTTCAATATTTGAAACTATATTGCTCCTTGCATATGTTGTGTTTTCAATTATTTTAAATTCTATTTCTATTTCTTTTACTTTTGAATATGATGTATACTTTAGGAAATGATAATTTCTTATTTTATACCATGACTTATGTTTTTTATGTATGCTGTCAAAATGATTCTTTGTTAACCTCTCTCCACCGATATGCGTGCTAATAGAGTTTAAGAGGGAATGATACCCAAGCAAACGTTCGACGCAGCCCCGCCTCGAGTCGGTAGGGCAGCGCTGGCACGAGCTACTGCTCCCTACCGCTAGATGTCACAGCGCGCGTTCATCCCGAACGCGTGTTCGTTCCGAACGCACGCTGCGACGGGGCCATGGGCCTCCTTGCGTCGAGGCATAACAATGTATGCTTCGACACAACGTGTGTGTGCGCGTGTGTCTGTGTGCGTTCGTTACGTCGGGCGCACGCGGTTGAAGATTGTTTTCTTCCCGCATACTGGCCCTTCGCAGCGAGTACACACTTCGTGTGGGTATATACACGTACGTACCCAGCCGCTGACCCACGGTCGGTGTGGACAAAGAATATTGTTTTCTTCGTCAACGCCGACTTTGCACGAAATTCGAGATCATCGAGAATCTCAACTTCGCAGCAAGAGTTCTTGCTGGCGGCTCGCGCTGTTCTGCAGCGAGATAATTGTTAAAAATTAATTATTTTTAACAATTGACACATTAACAAATGTGCGGTACTTTCTGTATCTCTCAGCAGAAATGATTGCTGCTTACGCCCTGCAAAAAACATCGGCAAAAATTACGCAAAAATAATTGTTAAAAATTATATTTTTCATTTATTCTCGATCTCGGGTATGATCGGTAGATACGGTACTTTCTGTACCTCTCAGCAAATATACATTGCTGCTTAAGCGCTGCAAAAAACAACGGTGTAAAAATTTCGGAAAAATAATTATTTAAACAATTATTTTTGCATTTATTCTCGATCACAGATATGATCGGTAGATACGGTACTTTCTGTACCTCTCAGCAAATATGATTGCTGCTTAGGCGCTGCAAAAAACATCGGTAAAAATTACGCAAAAGTAATTGTTAAAAAAAATATTTTTGCATTTATTCTCGATCACGGGTATAATCGGTAGATACGGTACTTTCTGTACCTCTCAGCAAATATAGATTGCTGCTCACGCGCTGCAAAGAAAACAGTGTAACAATTACGCAAAAATAATTATTTAAACAATTATTTTTGCATTTATTCTCGATTACAGATATGATCGGTAGATACGGTACTTTCTATACCTCTCAGCAAATATGATTGCTGCTTACACGCTGCAAAAAACATCGGTACAAATTACGCAAAAATAATTGTTAAAAAAATAATTTTGCATTTATTCTCGATCACGCGTATGATCGGTAGATACGGTACTTTCTGTACCTCTCAGCAAATATAGATTGCTGCTTACGCGCTGAAAAAACATACGGTAAAAATAATCGTTTAAACAATTATTTTTGCATTTATTCTCGACCACGCTTATGATCGGTAGGTGCGAAGAGCTTCACACCGTTCAGCAAGTCTTTGCTGGTGACGCACTGCGAACGACAGCGCTCATATGAAGATATTAGCGCTCTCATTCCATCTGGTTTTATACTACAGATTCAATCATCTAAATAATTGATTGTATTTTCTTCTCGAATAGAGCCCGTCGCCGAATATTTACGTAAATCATGACACACCGTAGGTGGTCGCCGGCGGCTCGCTGCAAAATGCAGTAACAATATTTGCAATCAATCATTTAAACAATGGACTTTTATCTCGACCACGTTCGTGATCGGTAGGTGCGTCACCGCTCAGCAAGTCTGCTGGTGACGCACTGCGAACGACAGCGCTCATATGAAGATATTAGCGCTCTCGTTCCATCTGATTTTATGCTACAAATTCGATTATCTAAATAAATGATGGCATTTTCTTCTCGAATGGAGCCCATCGCCAAATATTGACGTAAATCATGACACGGCGTGAGTGTTCGCCGGCGGCTCGCTGCAAAATGCAGTGACAATATTTGCAATTAATCATTTAAACAATGGACTTTTATCTCGACCACGCTTCTGATCGGTAGGTGCGAAGAGCTTTGCACCGCTTAGCAAGTCTGCTGGTGACGTACTGCGAACGACAGCGCTCATATGAAGATATTAGCGCTCTCATTCCATCTGGTTTTATACTACAGATTCAATCATCTAAATAATTGATTGCATTTTTTTCTCGAATAGAGCCCGTCGCCGAATATTTACGTAAATCATGACACGGCGTGAGTGTTCGCCAGCGGCTCGCTGCAAAATGGAGTGACAATATTTGCAATCAATCATTGCAATCATTTGCAATCAATCATTGGACTTTTATCTCGAGCAAATGATTGATTGCAATCATTTGCAATCATAAATGGACTTTTATCTCGACCACGCTTCCGATCGGTAGATGCGAGGGGCTTCGCACCGCTCAGCAAGTCTGCGCTGGTGACGCACTGCGAACGACAGCGCTCATATGAAGATATTAGCGCTCTCGTTCTATATGGTTTTATACTACAGAATCAATTATCTAAATAATTGATTGCATTTTCTTATCGAATAGAGCCCGTCGCCGAATATTTACGTAAATCACGACACACCGTAGGTGGTCGTCGTCGGCTCGCTGCAAAATGTAGTAACAATATTTGCAATCAATCATTTAAACAATGGTCTTTTATCTCAACCATGCTCGTGATCGATAGGTGCGAAGAGCTTCGCACCGCTTAGCAAGTCTTTTTGTTGGTGACGCACTGCGAATGACAACGCTCATTTGAAGATATTAGCGCTCTCGTTCTATGTGGTTTTATACTACAGAATCAATTATCTAAATAATTGATTGCATTTTCTTATCGAATAGAACCCTTCGCCGAATATTTACGTAAATCATGACACGGCGTGAGTGTTCGCCTGCGGCTCGCTGCAAAATGGAGTAACAATATTTGCAATCAATCATTTAAACAATGGACTTTTATCTCGACCACGCTCGTGATCGGTAGGTGCGAAGAGCTTCGCACCGCTCAGCAAGTCGTTTTGCTGGTGACGCACTGCGAACGACAGCGCTCATATGAAGATATTGGCGCTCTCGTTCTATCTGGTTTTATACTACAGAATCAATTATCTAAATAATTGATTGCATTTTCTTATCGAATAGAACCCTTCGCCGAATATTTACGTAAATCATGACACGGCGTGAGTGTTCGCCTGCGGCTCGCTGCAAAATGGAGTAACAATATTTGCAATCAATCATTTAAACAATGGACTTTTATCTCGACCACGCTCGTGATCGGTAGGTGCGAAGAGCTTCGCACCGCTCAGCAAGTCGTGATGCTGGTGACGCACTGCGAACGACAGCGCTCATATGAAGATATTGGCGCTCTCGTTCTATCTGGTTTTATACTACAGAATCAATTATCTAAATAATTGATTGCATTTTCTTATCGAATAGAGCCCGTCACCGAATATTTACGTAAATCACGACACACCGTAGGTGGTCGTCGTCGGCTCGCTGCAAAATGCAGTATCAATATTTGCAATCAATCATTTAAACAATGGACATTCATCTCGACCACGCTCGTGATCGGTAGGTGCGAAGAGCTTCGCACCGCTCAGCAAGTCTTTTTGCTGGTGACGCACTGCGAACGACAGCGCTCATATGAAGATATTAGCGCTCTCGTTCCATCTAGTTTTATACTACAGATTCAATTATCTAAATAATTGATTGCATTTTCTTCTCGAATAGAGCCCGTCGCCGAATATTTACGTAAATCATGACACACCGTAGGTGGTCGCCGGCGGCTCGCTGCAAAATGCAGTAACAATATTTTCACTCAATCATTTAAACAATGGACATTCATCTCGACCACGCTCGTGATCGGTAGGTGCGAAGAGCTTCGCACCGCTCACCAAGTCTTTGCTGGTGACGCACTGCGAACGACAGCGCTCATATGAAGATATTAGCGCTCTCGTTCGATCTAGTTTTATACTACAGATTCAATTATCTAAATAATTAATTGCATTTACGTAAATCATGTTTTGAGTTTTAAATGAGTATGAGTGGTGTGCGGCCGTGTTGATACTACGAGATGTTGAGGAATCGGCTTCGATTCGGCCCGTGAGATTTCCAAGGTCGTGGTGGAAAGAAAGAAGGAGTTTTTTTCACTCGTTAACGTTTCGATCCTTGGTTCGGATCCTCTTCAGAAACTTTATTTGTTCTACAAATTTTGCGATACAAATTATATTAATAGAAATTACAGATTTTTTTTTTTTTTTTTTATAAAATAATAATTGTATTTATTGTTATAAATAAGTTTTAGATGTGTTTTAATGATTTGCGTAAATTTTGTGTTAGTTTTTTCTCATACTTTTTCTAATCATGTTGATATTGTGTGAGTGATTATTTAGAACAAGTAATTGTAAGAGAGATAAGAATTATGTTAGATAACGAACCTGAATATTGTCAATATTTCTAGTTTTCTTTTGGTTTGTGCTTGGAAGATGGTTGATGTTGACAGTATGTTTGATGATGAAATACTGTCTCGTGCGGTTGATTCGGAGGGTTGATTTCGAACCGTTTTTTATATTTCAATTGATGGTATAATCGTTTTTTGGTGATTGTATTATCTGTGAAAAATTAGTATGGTAAAAGAAACTTTATTTTAATCTATTGTCTTGATTAATGAGATTTGTGTGAAAGTGGTAATTACCTATTGAAATAAACTAAATATATCCTCACAAGCACAAAGAAGAAAAATAGAAAAAATTTTCTCTGCTCTACATATCGAGTAGTGACGTCCAAGAGAGTTCGAGAAAGACTAAGTGGCAAATGTATTGTTTCTGGAGAGAGGGAGAATGATCCTTTGTCAGTGCTGTGTCAAGAGTTTGGGGGTGCCCGTGTCATGTTAAGAGGTTAAAATGTTATGTCAAGAGTTTTTAAATTTAGTCACGAGTTTTAAAATTGACGTGTGTAGTTATGGTGATAAAATATTGTTATGATTATATTATTAAATTGTATAAAATTCAAAAAAAAAATGTATAAAATATTGTTATGATTATATTATTGAATTGTATATTGAGCTAAGATTTTTTATGTCAGTTCTAAAATTGATAGCATTGGGATGCGCTTTGAGTTTTGAGTTTTGAGTTTTAATCGTTTTCTACATGTTTCCCACTTTTTTCTTGCTCGCATATTTTGCCTTTATATAGATACTTTTCTTCTCATTTTCTGACCTTTCCGCCCGCTCTATTATATTTCTTAAATTTACATTATTATTTTTCACGCGAAATGTAAAAAAAATATTGTTGCGAAAAGAATATTATGAAATACACTAGACCAAAAAATTAAAGGAACAGAAAGCTTCTTGCATTTTTTAAAGTGTTTTTTGAAGCGCTGTATCTGTGTGAAAAATGGTCGTATTATCGAGATGAAAAAAAAAGGATTTTGATACTTCAAGTTTCTAGTTCTGAGATCTGTCTTTGTTTTTTGTTTCTTTTCAAGATTCCACGAGCTCAAGAAATTTGTATTCAGTTAAATCAATGGATAGGTCAGTTAGCTTCTTTATTCAGCTTCAATTTCGTTTTTTATTAGTCTCTCTACGTCAATTTTTTGGTGGGATATCCGACCTCGAATGAAAAAGGATCCTTTTGTCTTTGATCATCGATATCTCAGCAACCAATGATCGCACAAGGATTTAAAGCGCAGCTTCGAAAACTTGAATACACTTCCTACAAAATTCATTCATTGATTTTTGAGAATTTTTTTTCTCCCTTAACATTGATATGAAAAAAGTACAACAAATTGACGTTTTACGGCTCTTCAGTAAATCTACCACTACACCACAAGCGTTGATGGAAAGACTAGGGTTGCCAGGTTTTTTTCAGCTTGATGTATCCCCAATAGCCCTGTACATTTGCGAATTGATCTGTCGCACTGTTTTTCCGGACCGATTGATCAAAGTTTACAAAACAATTGAAGGAACAAGTCTATTGTTCCTAAACATCGTGTAATCATCATCAAAATGAAAAGACCAGCTTGTTTCGACTTGCTTCACAACTGTGCACTAGTTGCTTGTTAAATTTGAGAAAAAAATTCGAAAAATCGCCAATTTTTTTTAAATTTGTAAAACGTTTTAGGAAACAACACTGACTCATTTTAGACACGATTCGGCCTTCGCTCACCATAATTTCACTCGTCGTTATTTTCACTAATTAAAAGTTGATACCTCCAAACTGTATTCACTACTCTATCTGAGTACATTTATGCGAGTAATTCTCGATATTTTCTAAGAAGGTTATCAGGGTTACAAAAGAAAGTTCTCTGCAAACCTCCTTATTTTCGGAAGAAAAAATTCATTAACAGTTTTTTTCGAAACTTATATTTTTTCTTTTCGGTAAAATTCCTCTGTTTTGGCAAAAAAATTCATCGAAAGTTTTTTAAAACTTTAACTTTTTTTTAAGTATTGCCTAGGTGACATTGAATTTGTCATCTTAGCAATACTTAAAAAAAGTTAAGGTTTAAAAAAACTTTTATTGAATTGTTTTGCCAAAACTTTGAGGAATTTCACCGAAAAGAAAAAAGATTAGTGCTGAAAAAAACTGTTAATGAATTTGTCCTTCCGAAAAAAATGAGGTTTGAAAAGAACTTTCTTTTGTAACCCTGATAACCTTCTCAGAAAATATCGAGAATAACTCGCATAAATGTTCTCAGATAGAGTAGTGAATACAGCTTGGAGGTATCAACTTTTAATTAATGAAAATAACGACGAATGAAATTATGGTGAGCGAAGACCGAATCGTGTATAGCCTCAGGCAATAAAAAATTCCATTGTCTGACTCGGTTTTTTGTTTGATAAATGAACTGTATTTTGAACGTTTAATACCACCCTGTATTTTCAATATTTCTTTATTACGAAATTTCTTTTCTGCTACATTGATATATTGGTATATACAATTTTTTAAAATGGAAACATTAATTTTAGTATTCTAAATTTTCTTCTAAAGACATTTATATACTTAATTATCTTGTCCACAAATTTAGAGACAAAACAAATTCCCAATATGCCAATTTAGCAGAAGATAAATTTCGTATAAAAAAAGTATAGGAAATACAGAAAGGTTATAACTTTTAACATCGAAAAAATTCTCCAAAAAAAAAAACGTTACCAAATGGACTTTTTTACTTTTACCGGGTTTATTTGTTATTTTATAATGAAAAATTGACAAACAAATAAAAGTAACCTTGAGAAAAAAAGAGACGTTTTATTTGTTGAAGAAAATGTGTAATTATTATTTCTTTCTACAGACTGTTCTACGTCACTGTTCGTAAACGAAAATACTCGTAAATGTTAAAAAGCAAATTTGCTTCACCTAACGAGGGAAATAATGGTGCTCAAAACTCATAATAACATTTCTTTACTTCTTTTGGCCAATTCAAAACCTTCATAATTCGGGCCACACAAAAAAATATGAAAAACTTTACGCTTAGCATACTTTTTGTGGACGAAAACTGGGAAAAACTTGAAAAAAAATGCCCAAACATAATGGTCGCGATAATCACCCGCAAAGATATCATAACTTTTGTATTGAAGTAATAAAAGCTCAGAATAGAGAGGGTCATCCAAGGAAAATGGGTCTGATTGCGTTATTAACTGAACAAATTTTTCCTTGTCTGTAGACTTTATTGTAAAAAGAGAAATCGAGCATTTTTACATTGCGACGTTTCTTTTAACGTATTAATGACAAAGGGACAAATACAATTTTCTAAGTGGAAGCTAGAAAACTAGGGATTCTCAGCTTCAACGTGCTCTTTTAAATTTTCTCACCACTTAATAATTTTCCAGCTTTTAGGTTCAAACATTGCGGATGCATTATAGAATGATGAGAACGAGTTTCGCATCAGTTGTGCTATAGTCAGAATTGTTTAAGACAATTACATTTAATGTAGAAAGTTAAATGAATTGCCTAGCATCAGCGCTTATAACTCTGTGTACAGTGAGTTCAAAAACTGCACGTCGCAGTGTGCTCTCTGCGCTTTACAAGAGGTGTAAGCTCTTTGCGGATACTTTTGTGCCGCAAACAAATTTCTAGACTGTGTGGACCAAGAAAACTTTGTTCGGATATGAAAATAAGGAAAATCTCACCTTTTGCTGTACTCGCAATAGTGTCCATGCAAAGAACGACAAGTGATGGAAGAAATGATTCATTAGACTATCTCCACGGTACTGTTTATGTGGAAAAATCTGAGTAATATTTTAAAACATTCTTTACAGAGATTCAGTAAATCATCAGAATATTTCTCTTACCGGTGAACACAATAACAAGTTTTATAAGCACCTGGGCAAGTTATTCGCTTTGCCACTGCTTGTCAAAATTTGTATCTTGTTCAGTGGCAAGAAAAATCTTCTGATAATTTACTGAATCCTGCTAAATAAAGTTATAAAATGTTAATCAGAGTTTTTCACATGAACAGTACTGTGGAGAAAGTTGAACGAAACATTGCTTCCATCGCTTGTAATTGTTCGCATGGACAATATTGCGAATACAGCGAAGGGTGAGATTTTTCCAATTTTCATATCTGAACGTTTTTTTGGTCTACACGGTTCAGAAATTGGTTCACGACACAAAAGTATCTGCAAAGAGCTTGTGTCTTTTGCAAAGCGTAGGAAGCACACTGCGAAGTGCAGCTTTTCCACTCACCGTACACACAGTCATATGCACTGGTGCAATCCATCTTCACGACACAAGATATAATTCTTTAAAATAATTATGAGCATTCATAGAACTCATGATGCCACGCGTGTTCAGCTTGTTTTATGATGCACTGACAAAGTTTGTATGACAAACTGAAAAAATCATATTGTGAGATCGTAAGAGGCAGAGACTGTAATTTTCCCCCAAAAGAGATTCGAGCAAGAACGAGTTTTTATTCCAACTTTAAATTATGCTTCTATAACTTTTAATATCGCGTGCGATTAAACAATAAAGAAATTCGTTCTTAGGGAAAAAATTAATGAGCGATGTGAGTACATAACCTCAACGTCGCTCGACGAATACGTCACCCACGCGGCTCGTACGATGAAACTATGCGTAAGCCCGTCGGACTTGAGACAACTCGAACACTCCACACCGAATTTTCTTTTTCGTTGAAAAACAATTCAAAAACACGATTGTTGAACACCACCGCACAATTTTCGACATTTTTTTGTTGCTGTCGCGTTCTCAGCTCACCGATTTCGAGCCAACTTGAAATACATTCGTCGTCTGCAGAGAAGGCGTCCTGAGCGCCTCGCTGGAATTCGCGGGAACCTAGTCTCGCCAACATCGTGCGAGATTTGCTCGAAATTATCAGCAATTACCTACTATTTGTAGACTCCTACGGATTTCGTGAAATATGCGGAGGAATGAGATGATTGAGGTGCCAAAATACGTGTTTTTAACGTGGCTACGCGGCTCTTCTCCCCTCCAAGTCGTAGCATTAGCCCAACTTTGTATTTTATATAATTTTTATCGCAGCGTCAGCATGGTAATACAATCTACTTAAATTTTTTTCGCTTCAAGAAATTTGATGAGCAGACAGCCGTTCATCTATCAATTTGACATTGTCTGGTCAAATTTCGTGAAATTCGGAAGAGCCGTTTAGGAACTCCGTGGGTATCTACTATTCCGATCTGCCATACCGACGGCGATGGGGTACCATTCCCTCTTAACGTCGAAATGACATTCAACTTATCAGAGATGACTTCATCGTAATGAATTTTTTTTAGGCGCGATGTTTATATGTCAGTTTTGTACCTACCAGTCTCAACGACTAGCATCGTACTTGGAACATCGAAAATCACATTTCAATTTATCTCAAAACTTTCATTGTGGGTTTGAGGGATGCCAAAGTGTTTCGAGTAGAATGGTCCTTACGATCTCACTTATTGCGAACACATAAATTTGTCTCGAAAGGAGCGAAAACTGAAAGTCCCTCTGCTTCTCATATTACTATGAATACAAAATTGATCTGCTCGAAGCCACTTTGTATGGAAGAATTTGAGTCACATCAAGCAATCGTTAAACATTTAAAATCGCATATCCGCAAACAAGAGAAAATCACGTGTCCCTTTGCCGACTGTGATAAGGAGTACGATGTTTTTCATTATTGTACCGGACATTTATCGAAAAAGCACAAAAATTCTGTGGCTAGTAGCGCATGTCTCGATCGAAGTGAATGTATTCCGAGCAGCGAAAATTTAACTCTCGATGATAGCTCCGTCGACACACGGCCGCATCCAATCGAGTCTTGTTCTTCACTAAATCTCGAAACAGTTGAACACGACGATACACAGCCCCCAAATCCGATTGATTCATTGCATTTGAACGTCGCGCAATTGTTTCTAAAACTAGAGTGCCAATTATTGGTACCGGTATCAACTCTTCAGTCTATTGTGCTGGGTATATTAAATGTCCAAGAAGAAAGCCAGAAAGTGGTAACGTCTAGTTTGGTGACACGCTTACGCGCAGACAATGTTTTTTCCGATGAATTGGTCTCTATCGTCGAAGAAGTTTTGAGCGATGACCCTTTTCACGCATCAGTAACAAAATTGAATACTGATTACAAACGTAAATTCTTCTACAAAAAGCACTGTGGCTTTGTAGAACCCGTTGACGTAGTGTTATCCACTGACCACGGTAAAAAAGTATTCTTCCACTATGTTCCCATTCACGAGACTTTGAAAGAAGTTTTTACCGACAAATCGCTGAGTAATGAGCTCCGTAAAAATCCCGAAATCCACGAACGAGATGTTCTAACAGATTTCACCGATGGATCTGCTTTCAAAGACTCTGTTTTTTTTTAACATAACAGTGATGCTTTGCAATTGATTTTATACCAAGATGCTTTCGAAGTTGTCAATCCAATCGGAACTGCTGTTCATAAACACAAACTGATCGGCATTTATCTAGGTATTGGCAATCTTCCGGAACACGTACGATCTCGTGTAAATTCAATTAAACTCGTTGCACTTTGCAAGGAAAAAAAATTCGATCACGATAAAGTTTACGGAAAAATCATAGATGATCTTAAATCACTGGAATCAGAAGGACTACTGCTGCCTTCAGGGGAAAAAATAAAAGGATCTCTTGTTTTTATCGCAGGCGATAATCTGGGAAGCCATTCACTCGGTGGGTTTGTTGAAAATTTCAGCAAGGCAACGTATTTTTGTCGATACTGTTTGATAACACGGGCCGAATTTGACAATGTCGAAATTCAGTCTATGACATACGAACGACGAACAATCGACAATTACAATGACGCATTACGAAAAAAAGGAGAGAAAGACCATCACCACCAAGGCATCAAATTCAATTCTAAATTCAATGAATTAAGCAACTTTCACGTTTGTAACCCTGGACTGCCGCCTTGTCTCGGCCATGATTTGTTGGAGGGAGTGGTTGCGTTCGATTTAAAAATTTACATCGCTTATTTCATTCAAGAAGAATGGTTCTCATTATCTTTTCTGAATAATCGCATTGAACTTTTTGCTTATTAGAGGCAGGATATGAGAGATAAACCGTGTCCAATTTCTGCCAATAAAAAGAGAATCGTTGGTGGGGCATGCCAAATATTCATTTTCTTAAAACTTTTCCCCTTATTAGTTGAAGATAAAATCAACAATGCTATGGATGATGTTTGGTTGACTGTTCTTCTTCTCCAAGAAATTGTTGAAATAATTTGTGCTCCAACTATTCACAAAACTTCCCGGCTGGAAATTTGTTCAGGCTTGCCAATTGCTTTTTCCCTCGAAGCCTTCGTTTCGGCTTGGCCGCACATGAACGTGCTCAGCGTCCATGTATTGGTGTAGCTGCCGAAGGCGCGGTCGGGAAACTTCGACCGTGCTCGGCTCTTTCCGAAGATGTCCGAGCGACGCTCGCTCACGGACACGCGCTACCATGATTGTGTGATGGGAGCGTAAGAGACTAGAGAGGGGGTAACTTTTACGCGCGATCCAGCTGCACTGGACGCGGGTTCGATCCCCGGTAGCAATGTCTTGTTTTTTTTATTAAGCATATACGAATTAAATATCATAAATGATGCCTGAACAGGCGAGAATAGCTAAAGCGAGGGTAAGTTCGAAATTTTCTGAATATAAAATTAAGAAAAAAAAAGTTCATTCACCGGGGATTAAACCCAGACCGTAAGCATCGTTAATCCGCCACGCTGCCAACTCAGCCACAACGCTCATTGTAGATAGAGAAACATTTATGATACACCCTTATCCATAATGTTTACCGTTGAAAAAAATGTCGAAACGATCGCGGCAAAGGCTCAAGATTTCTTTTTGAACCTTCCACGGTCGTTTCGGCGTTTTATTTTTCAACGTGGTTCGTCGTTAATTTTTTTAACCCGCATTTTCGGCATAAACGGGCAACCGAGAGAAAACAATGATCTCGATACATGTTTTTCACTTTGAAATTCATTTAATGCATATTCCAATCCGCAGTACGGCCACACATATATGTCAAGCTCGATCGGGCGGAAAACCTCGCTCCGTTCGCCTGTCGAGCGAGCGCGATTTGCGAGGGGCAGTGACTTTTCCCCCACCGAGCTACCCATTCGTGTTCTCGCTGACTGCGATACCGACTTGAGCGGTGATCACGGACTCGCGCGGCTACAAGGGAATCTGCAACCTCGACAGAGGCGATGATCACGAAATCATACTCCCGAACTCGCCGCCGCGATTTAGCGCCATTTACGAGGCACGCTGAAAAGGGGAGCGTTGTGCATCTCCCTACTAATCTCTGATAGAAGAGAGATACAGAGTTGCCAGACGTGTAGTAAGCGAAACCGCCGCCAGACGCCGCTGTTACGTCCTGAAGGGACGATTTTATTTTATGTTTATTCGGGTTCTGAAGGTCCCCGTTTAATATTGGGATTCTGCCGCACGTCCCCTACGGGCCCGGCACTCTTCGCTAGTGGGACTTGGGAAAAGAGTTTTCGCATGCGATCGGAAGTAAAGTTGCGAATAATAAACAAAAGAGGTTGGGGGTAACAAAGTAAATAATCTTAGGGTTTATTAATGTTACTTACAGTAGGTCGCGTTGTGCGGGGACAATTTCCCCCGCGGTCTCGTCACTCGCGCACTCCCACTCTCTAACACGGGGACAATTTCCTCGCGTTGCTCTCACTCTCTCTCACACACTCTCTTACGCTCTAACACGGGGACGATTTCCCGTCCTACACTCGCTCTCTTTCTCTTCCGCTCGTACGCTCAACTTATGTGTCCTCTATTTTGTTCGGGGGCTTCAATGTAGGCCCCGCACCTTTATCACTGGCTCGATAGTTATTTAGTATTTTAGAGAATAAATTTTGGTGATTAAATACGGTTTCCTAAAGTAACGTTCAATGTCTCTATGCGGGTCCGCCGGGTCGCTACCCAGGTCTTACTACACCGCCGCGAGTATGTCGTTACTTAACTACGTTACTAATAAAGACTGACGTCTCTGTGCGGGTCCGCCGGGTTGCTAGCCTGGACTTATTACACCGCCGCGAGGACTGCTGTTACTAGGAGTTTTCTCCGACTCCGGGAGCGAACCGTGGACAAATCGGAACTAATCGATTTCACTGCCACCGAACCGAGGTAGGCTTCTTCGCCATCGGTTCGATGGGGGTTTTTTGTCGACGTCCACGGAAAATATTCGCCCGCTCCCGGAGTCGGACGGCAGAAACCCCAAGGCCATGGAGTGCCCGATCGGCGGATTTCGCGATCAGGCGATCCTTAATCAGCGAAACCCGACAGGGCGCATCCGGCCGCACTCGGGCGGGCTGCACCCGACACCGCACAGAGGCGTCGTTACAAAAGTATATTAAAAAAAAAGAAAAATCCTCCGTGGGACCGGACATAACAACCACCCCCCCCCCTTTAGCCAATCGACGTCCTCGTCGTTTTATAAAGATTAGATATATATAGTATATATATAGTATAAGATTTTATATATATAGTATATGTGTATACATATACTATATATATGTATATGTATACACATACATATACATATATATAGTCAATAATCAACAATTGAATCTCATGAGCTAGCCGTCCCGTAATAGGACATTAGCGAGGGCCGTCACCAGCTCGCCGAGCCGCTCCTGCTGTTATTCCATCCCCGGTTGGGTTGCGGCCGTCCGCACCAGCTCCCCGAATGTTGCCAGCCGCTGCTGTCTGGACGTTGAGGTGGCCGGTCTGGGCTCCTCCCGTCCCCGATGGTGGTTGGGGCGCGCCGGGCTCCATCTTCCGGGTTGCGGGGGATTTACGGCGCCTTTCATCATCGGCGGATTACGAGGACGAAGTTCATTCACCCGCGCCCCCGCCTGTGATGAAGTGGCCGCGGCCGATCGGCTGTTGGCCGCGGTCGGCGTTCCCGTGGACGGCTTGTTGCCCATCTCCCATCAGGTGATGCAACCCCCTCCGTGGGCCGCAAATCTCGGGCCCGAGATCAGGAGCCCGCAAAGGGGGCACGCTACCTTCCCCTTCCGCCGGAAGCTTTCCTCAATTAATTTCTCCATGCATGCCCCCATTCCCGGGCATTTCTCACTTTTGCCACACACCGGGCATGGATTGCGGGGGCGGGTGATGGTGACACTCTCGAGCCGCATTGCTGTTCCGGGGTTGGTCCTCTTCCATCCGGCTGTCACGCTCCCCTGACGTGTGGCGGGATCGACTACCTGGGTTCGCGGGGTGCTGTCGCGCCCCGAAGCCGATGGACGCGTGACAAGCGGGCTTGGGTTCGCCTGCGCCCTGGTGAGCGTCCTCGAGGGATCCGGGGTTGCGATGGACCTCGTCGGAGGCAGCGTTAGCACCGGGAGGGGGCGCACTCGGCGTCGCGAACGGTGAGACGCGTGCCGAGCTTGATGTGGCGCTCCACCCCCGCACTACACCCGAATCGCATGACTTTGTGTCGGAAACCGAGGAAGCATTCGTAGGAATGCTTCCCGTCGTCCTTATCCGGCTCATCGCAGATCGCCCACCACGGTGGTAGTCCGTTTGTGGCGCGTGCGATATTAAAATCCACGATGCACGCGCACAGGTCGCTACATTTCCCCAAATCTCGCACGCACACGGGGCACTCCTCGCGACGCACGTAGCGCGAGATGACGCGATTAATGTCCATTTCGGTCACTTCGGGTCTTGACGTTGATTCCATGGTAGCTGAAGGAGGACTAACGACTGCTCCTCGATGAAGCGGACATTCCTCCACTTCCCCCTTTTGTGGCCCCACCCGAGGGTGCTGAAGGAGGCTCTGGCTAACGCTTTGCGAGGAGCAGGGCGAGGGAGGGGGATCCTCTCTCACTCGGCCCGAAGTGTTTATCGGCAGTCTCGGTGTCAAATTCCTCACGGCTCGACTCGTATACGACGTTAACCGGACGCTCGAGCGGGCGCTCCCCTGCTGGACGCGAGTTCTTTCTTCGCGAGCATAAACCTTTCCAGATGTATCCGAGGGAGAGAAGGAACCAAGCTTTTAAGATGTACGAAGCGGGTCAGAGTGAGAAGGTGTGGTTTCTCTCTCTTTCTCCTGTTGGTCCTCGCCTATAGCATGAATTCTTCTCTCCACAGCGAGCAACGATTCTTCGTCCTCAAGGTTCGATCTCTGATTTCCTTTCGCTGTAGAGTCGTGCGTTTGAATACACAGTTCGCCCAATCTGCTTGTTGAAATTGAGTTGATGTTTCTAGCTAGTAGATTCCAGCGTTATCTTCGAGTCTGTTGTATGGGTTCTTCGGTGTTGAGTCGGCCGCTCCACGGCCCGCAAGGAGAAGGACGCAGATAATCGCAGTCAGCATTTTGCTGTTGATACGCACATAGTTGCAACCTAACTACACGTAAGCTAACTTGACCTTATCGACGTGTTTCGCGAATCGCTCGCCAGTTTTCGTCTCGAGAACGACACTATTTCTATCGGTAATTAATATTATCTTATAGGGACCGTGATATTGAGCATCAAATTTTCCTTTCCGAGGTTCTTTCAAGACGTATGCTTGATCCCCGACCTTTCCTTCAAAAGGGTGGGATTTACGGTCGTAGTAATGCTTGGAGCGTTCTTTAGCTCTATTCAGGGACTCCCCGGTCATCTCTCGGATTTCATTTTGTCGTTTTATGAGCTCCACGAGGAACGAACCACTTGTGGCCAGCCGATTTTCGGTTGGGAATTCACTAGGTTGTCGGGCTGTTTTTCCGAACACGATCTCGTGCGGAGTGAAATTCGTTGCCTCGTGTACGCTGGTGTTGTAGGAAAATTCGGCAAAGGATAGTAAACGGTCCCACTCATCGTATTTATTCGCATAGTGCTTGATGTACTCGGTTAGAAGGATATGACTTCGTTCCAACGCACCATTAGTCTGCGGACGGTAACCAGATGTAGTTGTATGGTTAACCTTGTAAATTTTGGAGATTTCCCGCAGTAACCCATTCGTGAATGCGGTTCCTCGATCGGTTAGGATCGCCCGTGGGGCTCCGAATTGGTTGTACAGCCGACGCACTATTGCCTCTGCAACGGTAGTGGCCTTTAAGTCGGGAATCGGTTCAGCAAGGCAGTACTTTCATAAGTTATCCTGCATCGTCAGTATATGCCTATTCCCATGGGGCGACATAGGCAACGGACCGACGGTATCGAGGGATACCTTATCAAAGGTGTCTGCCGGGGTGTCTGTTAGGAGCATCGGTTCGCGAGTCTTTGCTCGAACACGTTTCTGCTCCTGACAGCTTTTGCACCGACGGATATAATTCTGTACATCATTTTTGAGGGTCGGCCAGTAAAAGCGTTCTCGGATTCGCCTATAGGTCTTGGTGACGCCCTTATGGCCACCGATAAGGCTCGAGTGCATTTCTTTGATTATTGTCTCCCTCAAATCTGGGGGGACCTGGGTCCTCCCATAGCAGAGCGCGACACTTATTCCCTTATTCTCGAAAAGAGAATGGATAAGTGATAGGAGCTTGTCTGGGGCAAGTTCGTCCGTGAAATCGCCATGACGGGATATGCGGAATGATTTCACATTCAATCGACTCATTTCCCGTTCAAGAGTCTTCAGACCGTCCCGGACTTTATCGAGACTTGTGTCATCATAATACCGGGCTTTGATTACGACACTAAAAATTCGGTGTTGTCCATACTGCGTCACCGCAATTTGTCCAACCGCCAAATTTTTCTCCCGTATGGATTCGGAGTCGAGCAATTCTAGATCCGATAATAATTTACCTATCGGGGTAGTCAACTCGCCGTCAGCAGAGATGAAATGTACATAATTATCCCTCCGGTATGTGAGGTTTTCACGGTCCCCAACAATTTCCGAGTTCGTTTTACTGGGATTGGGATTCGATTGTGAATTTGACACGTCGGATTCATCCGGCGCGGCATCATAATAGGGAGCGGCTAACTCTTTGCGAGGCAACAGCTGACCACGCGGAGATAGGGCCTTCGCTAGCGAGCGACTTTGTTTTGGAGACATCGTCATATACCTCTCCTTGTCCCACTCGGGTGACAGCCTCGCAGTCGCCTCGTGGCTGGTCGGGTGAAATTCGACGCGAGGCCTCAATGACGGTTGTACGCCTGGAGGAGAGAGATGGGATAAGGCGCTCGAGTGAAGTTTGCTGCCCGCCCCTTCCGAGAGCGTCGAGACTGCAATCGACGCTCCGTGCTCTTCACCCTCGTCGTCTGCTTCGCTGTCTCGCTCGCTCCCGCGTGAATAACGGGGCCCTACAAAGCTAACTCTTCGCAGGAGTTCCTCTTCTGTGAGCTGTTGCCGCCGCTCGGATAATTTTTTTGCCGGTTGCGAAGTACATGATCGTCTCTATCTATAATAGGGTCCAAGTCATTAAGTACTTCACGGGTTGTGTCATCGACCTCCTCTTCACGGGTTGTGTCATCGACCTCCTCGCCATCCGAAAGGTGTCTGGGCAAGGATATCTCAACAAGATCAGTGGATTGTTCCTCATTCTCGCAAAACTTCTCTTCGAGTTGTTTCAACGACTCGTCGAATTTTCCGAAGGTGCGCTGCAACTCTTCGCGAATCGATTGATTTACATCGGGGACGATCTCCTCTACTGATGCGCTGTCCTCCGTTTCGCTAGGAGGGCAATCGACAGAAACAATCGCGTCTTTATGACCCACAGATCTTGTAGTGGGTCTGGCATCTACGGGTACTGGAGGTGGGCAAAGTTTCTTATCGGCCAGCTGTGCAGGCCGTTTAAGAATTCTTCGTTTCGAAGGAAGGAGAGGGGCAGGGAGCATGCTGCGATTGAGCCGCTGTATCGGCCGCCGTTCCTCCCCTGAACTCGTCCCGGAAAACTCTACATAGTTCGGCCTCGCTCGTACCGCGTTCGGGTCAGCTGTTCGTTGACGCGTACGCAAGGCCACGGGCCTCCGAGCAGTAGGGTCGGGGTGTCTCGGATTTCCTTGCCCTGCGCGAGGTTCATTCGGAGCGGAGTGTAACCGTGGTCTCCTGTTATCTATAGGGAGTACCATAAGTGGGCGATCGGTTTCCTCCGACTCGCTAGATTCCGATGATAGTGGATTTATAGGGTTGCGGGAAAGAGCGTCCGCATTGATATTTAGCTTTCCTGGTTTGTAGACAAACTCATAGTTGTAATTTTGAAGGCTCAGTCTCCAACGTACCAACCTCTTTCCTGGATCACTCATAGAGCCGATCCATTTAAGAGGCTCGTGATCGGAGACGAGTTTAAATCTTCGGCCATATAAATACGGCTGAAAATGCTCCAAAGCTTTTATGACGGCGAGGCATTCCTTCTCCGTGGTACCATAATTTACCTCGGCGGGGAGAAGTATTCGAGAGAAGTAGGCTATGGGAAAGTCGAAGCCGTCGTGCTCTTGACTTAGCACTGCCCCCACCGCGTAATCTGACGCATCCGTGGTAAGCATAAATGGTCGGTTAAAATCGGGAAATTTGAGAATGGGCTCCGTACAAAGGGCGTTACGCAAATCACGGAAACTTCGTCGCTGCGCGCTTCCCCACTCGAACGGCTTACCCTTCTTCAAGAGATCCGATAAAGGTTTGGCACGACTGGAAAAATTCATGATGAATCTCCGATAGTATCCAGCCAGTCCGAGGAACTGCCGGATATTTTTCGCCGTTTTCGGGGTCGGGAAGCGCTTCACAGCCTCAAGTTTACGGGGATCGGGCCGTAAACCATCTCGGCCGATTATGTGGTCGAGATAGCACACTTCCCTTCTCAGAAACTCACACTTATCGGGTTCAAGTACGAGATTTGCGTGTCGCAACCGAGCCATTAATCGCCGAACTTTTACGTCATGTTCCTCTAACGATCGAGCGAATACGACGATATCGTCAAGGTAAACGAATAATTCGGCACCTTGGAGACCTCGAAGTACACTGTCCATCAATCGCTGAAAGGTCGCGGGTGCGTTCTTCAAGCCCTCGGGCATACGAGCGTACTCATAATGTCCGTTCGGTGTTGAGAATGCGGTCTTAGCGCTATCGCGCGGATCCATGGGAATTTGCTGAAAACCACTCGCCAGATCGAAGGTTGAAAAATACTGAGCCTCGCCCAACTGGTCCAATATATCGAATATATTCAGTAGTGGATACGAGTCAGAGATAGTTTTTTCATTCAGTTTCCTAAAATCTATCACCATTCACATCGTCGGCCGGCCTTGAGAGTCGGGTTTCTTCGGTACAATCCATACCGGAAAATTATACGGGGACTGCGATGGTACGATTACTCCATTCTCGAGTTTTTTTTTATTTGTGTTTCGACTTCATCTCGATGAATGGAAGGAAATCTGTCTTGGCGATTGTTCACTGGCAAATCATTTTTCGTCGGTATCCGGTGCGCAACGAGGCTCGTACCGGGTAGCTTGTCACCAGGCAATTTGAATCTCACAGGGTCTTCTTCCACAATTCGACGGACGTGAGAACGTTCGACGTCGTTCAACTCGTCCAGGCGCAAAGCCTCTAGCACTGCTGCAATGCGGTCCGGCGGCGGCAATGATTCGTCGTCCGACGAATCACTGTCCTCGCTTGGACCAGCCTGGTAGTATTCGAAGGGTAAGATTTCCTGCGGCGTGACCTCGATGTCTATGTCACGAGTTAACGTATTTATTGCGAGAACGTGACATATCCCATTCTTTTGAGATACTACAGCATTACCGATGTATAACCCTGGTTCGGTCTCGATTCGGGGCAAATAACCTTCACAAAGATCCGGGTTAGTGACGGTAACTGCCAAGGGTTTCCGTGTCCGAGCTTTGATGGTGAAGATCTTTTTACTCGTCGCGAGGGAGATCGTTCGCGGCGAATCGTTTGTTAAAAATGGTCGAGGACGAATAGGATCACTCGTCATTACCAGAGCGTTATGATGAAATGATATATGAAATGGCCTTTTCGCGACGCATGAAGGGTCTACCGAGCAATCCGTTGCTGTCTGTCACGAAGTCCTTGACAACGTGAAAGGTGTGGGGTTGATCATTTATTGTCAACTTTACCGTTCCCATCGACCATGCCTTTTCGTTCGTTGGACCGACATATTCCCGCGATTTCGCGGGGTCATACCTGACGTCATCACGGAGGGCATGAAGTTTGATAAAATTTAAACTTGACCCGGAGTCACAATAAAATTTCTGGACTCCATTGACGAGCTCCGGTGCAGATAGCGTAACCACCGGGGACTCTATCTCGTCCTCAGTTTCTGACGAGGAATCCTTTGTCCCGTTTTTGGAATCGGATGGGGGATATTCCCGTATTAACGTCTGTCCTAAAATGTTACTGTGCGTTTGTCGTGGGTGGTAAAGGAGGGCTGGCTCGCCGTGTCCGGACGACGAGCCCCTTTCGAGTTTAAAGGCTCGGGACTCTGGGGTCGCGGGCCACGCTGATCCGCGACGGGCGATGATTTTGAGCGTTCGCCGCGGGTATATCTTTGGGTGGTGGCGGTCCAAGGACAGCAATTGCACCCTCCGGTATAGGCACAGCAGTACCGATGGTTACAGCCACCGCCTTTGCGATATTGAGTAGGGGTCCGCTGGTTCCAAGGGCAACACCCACAACCTGAACCGCGCAAGCAACAATAACGTCGCTCGCATCCACCTCGGTCATTGGGTGACCTTGGTCGATTTGATCTATCCGGCGAATCGTCTCGGTGCTTCAGTATTCCCGAGGGTCGAAAATGTTCCGACCTTCCAGGACTACTGAACCGGGGCGCTGGCTCTTTTTACCGCTCCCGTCCCGGCTCAGGGCGGGACGCGGGGGAAGACGAACGCGAATCTCTTGGTTTTGTCTCTGTTCTGGCGATTAACGCGAGGGCGTCACCGACGGGGGTTCGCGGTCGCTCCCCACACCTTGGCTCTACCGTCAAGGCCAGCGAGTCCGAGGATAGATCCTCTACCATTTCCAGCGCTTCTCGGAGAGATTTTGGTTTCGCGATGTAAAGTAGTTCATTCAGTCGCGAGGGTAATGCTTGACGGAAAGATTCAAGGGCCAGGGTCGCTATCGGATCAACATTCATTTCGGAAGTCTCTGTTCCCAATTCTTCTCTCCAGGCGGTCCGAGCAAGGCTCATTAACCTGAGAATTCGGAGATACAGGCTCCGAGGTGTTTCACCTTGTTTCAGTCTCAATCCGTAGAGTCTACCCAAGCAAGAGTTGAAATTTCGTCGGTGGCTTAAACCGTCGCGTAAAGCAGACGTTTATGTAACCGTTCGTTTATGTAACCGTGTATTCTGTAACCGTTCGGATTCACTGACCTTGTACGCAAGCGCGCGCCTCGCCCCGTAGCCTGCTCAATACCCCCGTTACGAATTCGGCTATTTGTTTGGCTGATACAAACGCGGCTGCATTTTGGATATTTTGCAAATAGTCACCGAGGGGTATCGAGGTCCCGTCAAACTCGGGTATGGACACCAGTCTATTTGTCAGGTTGATGCCACTAAGTATTACCGATAGATCGGCCGGGGTTACGGTTTCATTAAGTGAACCGTCCAGTCCCGCCCCAGCCCCGGTGGTATTGTCCCGAGATCCGTTATTCATTTTAACTAATTTTTATACTACGGAGGAGATGGAAAATTCGATACTCAAATCACGGATTCGATAAGATAAAATATGATTGGTTTTTTTGACGTGACAACGTCTTATAATTCGATGGAGCCGGCTGCACGCACGACAAAACATGACTCATGCGGCGTTACCTCGCTCTGAGGCGTTCCATTTTTTCACAAAATATAAATAAATTCGATGGATGATGCAAAACCGTCCAATTATTTATTATCCCGAGCAGAAATCTAATCAGGCTGCCTGAGGATCCATCAGGGTCGGATCAGGGATCAATAAGGTGCCCTGATCAGGCACGCCTGATTTGCGCCAGACAGGGGCCTGGACAGGGATCAATAAGGCGCCCTGATCAGGCACGCCTGATTTGCGCCGGATAGGAGCCTTATCAGGCAGTAATAAGGCGCCCTGATCAGGGAAGCCTGAATTGCGCCGGATAGAAGCCTTATCAGGCATCGATAAGGCACCCCAGTCAGGCACGCCTGATTTGCGCCGGATAGAAGCCTTATCTCGCATGAAGCTCGTCACTTCGTATCCTCTCCTTTCTAGGACTAGACAGCGCCTCTGTCGGCGAAGCCTCACAAAATATTTTGACAGCTGCACACGCAGTACACAACTACACTTTTTCACTTTGGCGCGAGTCCTATGTGATTGGCCAACACATTGATACCGGCAGCTAGTCCCGTATTATATACCTAGAAGAAAGCGCAACAGCCACGCCGTAGCTACATCGACACATCTCGTTCGTTTCATCAATTTCTCCCGAAGAAAGGCAAGCCCTTCAATAAAGTGCAGTGCATACAAAATCTCAGGTAAAGTATATTTGCGATTATATTGTAGATTATCTACACATGAACAGTGATAATATATAAAATACGACTTGATGGGCGACCGAATGCGGCGTAGCTTAACCTCACTTTGTCACTCTCGCACCATTTGTATATATAGTGTAATATATTTTGTATCAAGAAAAAATGTTCAACGGTACAAACATACGTTTATGTACATAAATGTACTCATACATACATTTGCATGGGACCAGATGAGAAATAATTGCGCAAATTGCATTTTGTACCGTCGAACATTTTTTTCTCAATAATATGTATACAACACTATATATATACAAATGATGCGAGAACGACAAAAAGAGATTGAGCTACGCCACTACGAGGTACACCATTTAAAAATAATTATTTAATTATTTAATTATCTTTAGAGGATATATCAGTCGGAGCCTATATCGCTCACTTTTCCCTGGTCGAATATATCTATACTTATGATAAATATAGATATATTCGACGCGGGAGCGGTGGCGCTCCCTAGATCCGACTGATATATGCTCTTAATGTAAAGATGTGATTTTTCTATGAATATTCACTAATTTTTCTATGTATTCAAAATATTTCAGATGCAATCTTGACAGAGTATGATGGGACTCCCCACGCAGATTCTATCAAAGAGAAACAAATTTCGGATGGGCTAGCGGCGGTCATAGACAGTGCGAAAGATTGGGACGGTCATCGCCAAAATCGGAACAAAAACTAAACGATCAAGTCAAGTAAAATAAAAACTTGAACTGTAAAAAAATGTTATCATATGTTTCATATTTTCAATAACGTTAGTAAACTTGATAACGTGTAACTGCGATAATAATTTAATAAATGTTGATCTATTTTTAAACAAAAAATCAATCAAATGATTGAGCCAGATGACACGCGTGTCTCAGGCTGGATGAGGCACCTGATCGGGGCCAGATAAGTTGCTTGATCTGGGCCAGATAAAGTGCCTGATCTGAGTCGGATACGGAGCCTGACCCGGGCCTGATAAGGTGCCTGATCCGGGCCAGATACGTTGCTTGATCCGGGCCTGATAAAGCGTCTGATCAGAGCCTGATAAGGTGCCTGATCCGGACCTGAATTTGCAAAAGCGTTACATCCCTGATCAGGGCCAGACTAAATTTGCCTGACCCGGCCCGGATTTGCTATCGTGGCAGCCTGATCCGGTCCGGATTTCACCCTGAATAAATTTCTGCTCGGGATTATTATATTTTTTTTTTTAATTTTTAAAATTTTTTATTCATTTTTTTAAACCATTTATTATTATTTTATTTTTCATGCAGAAAAAAAGAGGAAGAAATTATAACATCAGAACAATATTGCGGATGGTATTTGTCGTAAAAGCAAGCAAAACACAACACCAAAGAGCAACGCGCACATTGAATAAAAGCTATGGCCTTGCAGGCGCACGGAGTTTTGAGCAGCGTTATTGGAAAGCATACTTGATTGACATTTCAAAACAGCGGTCTGTCCTCAATTAACTTCGATGCAAACCACGCATATTTAATCATCGGCGCTGATCAAACGCTTTACGATCACATCTTTGTAGATGAGAAGAAGGCATGTACATGCAGTATTAAAGTTATACCGCCCAAGTGCACGCCGATTTGCCAACCGTGCGATGTATATTTTTACCGGCAAGTGAAAATTTTCACAAAACAAATACAAAATGCTCCCGATTTATTAAAAAATAACAGAGAAATTGCGTCAAGGGAAGATTCCATACAAATTCATTCTTTGATTCTTCATCAATTAAGCGCACCTGCTTTCGCGCCGATGATTAAATATGCGTGGTTTGCATCGAAGTTAATTGAGGAAAGACCGCTGTTTTTAAATGTCAATCAAGTATGCTTTCCAATAACGCTGCTGAAAACTCCGTGCGCCTGCAAGGCCATAGCTTTTATACAATGTGCGCGTTGCTCTTTGGTCTTGTATTTTGCTTGCTTTTACGACAAATACCACCCGCAATATTGTTCTGATGTAACAAGCGACCACAGTGATAGCGAGTTAAAAAAAATCGGTTGTCTGTAAAGTCGGTTTACTGACGATAGTTGAACGTGACAACGTCATAAGAAAATACTGATGGAATGGTTTCATTTTCTTTTGAAAAATGAAACCATTCCATCAGTATTTTCTTATGACGTTGTCACGTTCAACTATCGTCAGTAAACCGACTTTACAGACAACCGATTTTTTTTTAAGAATATTTCTTTGAATTTATTAACGACGTTTCCGAAATCCCACTAGTCTCTTCGTGCGCGGTGCAGGCAGAATATCCCACCGCTGCCGCCAATTTGTTACGTCCTGAAGGGACGATTTTATTTTATGTTTATTCGGGTTCTGAAGGTCCCCGTTTAATATTGAGATTTTGCCGCACGTCCCCTACGGGCCCGGCACTCTTCGCTAGTGGGACTTGGGAAAGAAGTTTTCGCATGCGATCGGAAGTAAAGTTGCGAATAATAAACAAAAGAGGTTGGGGGTAACAAAGTAAATAATCTTAGCGTTTATTAATGTTACTTACAGTAGGTCGCGTTGCGCGGGGACAATTTCCCCCGCGGTCTCGTCACTCGCGCACTCCCACTCTCTAACACGGGGACAATTTCCCCGCGTTGCTCTCACTCTCTCTCACACACTCTCTTACGCTCTAACACGGGGACGATTTCCCCGTCCTACACTCGCTCTCTTTCTCTTCCGCTCGTACGCTCAACTTATGTGTCCTCTATTTTGCTCGGGGGCTTCAATGTAGGCCCCGCACCTTTATCACTGGCTCGATAGTTATTTAGCATTTTAGAGAATAAATTTTGGTGATTAAATATGGTTTCCTAAAGTAACGTTCAATGTCTCTATGCGGGTCCGCCGGGTCGCTACCCAGGTCTTCCTACACCGCCGCGAGTACGTCGTTACTTAACTACGTTACTAATAAAGACTGACGTCTCTGTGCGGGTCCGCCGGGTTGCTAGCCTGGACTGCTGCTTACTAGGAGTTTTCTCCGACTCCAGGAGCGAACCGTGGATTCGCCCGCTCCCGGAGTCGGACGGCAGAAACCCCAAGGCCATGGAGTGCCCGATCGGCGGATTTCGCGATCAGGCGATCCTTAATCAGCGAAACCCGACAGGGCGCATCCGGCCGCACTCGGGCGGGCTGCACCCGACACCGCGCAGAGGCGTCGTTACAAAAGTATATTAAAAAAAAAAGAAAAATCCTCCGTGGGACCGGACGTAACACCGCTTCTGTAGCCCAAAAACCGCGGGACTTTACGAAGCCCAAATAGCGCGGTAAAAGTTCGCATATAGCCCAAATTCGTGGTTTTGGTAGGTCATGAAGGAAAAGCACCGATATAAGGTAGAAATTGAATTATTTCTTCATTTATTCAAAAATCAAACATATTCAAATATCTGTATTGTAACCGCAATACGAGTGCGCCCCGCTCGTATTTCAGATTTGAATTTCGCGCGAAATTAGATGTCGCCACCGAACGGGCAGATAGCGATAGATGGAGTTCCACTATGAATTAGAGATGGGTAGTTCCGGATTTAAATAGGTCCAGAACGATGTCCTCTACCGGAACGATATCGTTCCGACCCGAGATGTCAACTGAAACATGTTCAGACAGTTCCATGTATCCTAGGTGAGACCGAGCGCAGTGAAGAGTCGGGAACGTTTGGAAAGAGTCGGACTGTTCGGTTCGACTCGGTCGAACGAACGGATTTCGGATTCGGACCGACAACGATCCGTCGCCAGGCGCAGGGAGACTAAAGGAGTGGACACTCCACAGGAGATGAGCAGTGAAAGACGGCCCCAAAATCCCGACTTATAAGTGACCGCCAGAGGCGCTGCGATTGCAATTTCCCGATGTATAGTAATACTTGTAGCTAAAGGTTCTTGGCATGCGCATTAGAGGAAAGTTGTCAAAATCGAGGTTTGCGTCTTTTCGGCTATTTGCCTTTTACCTTGGCGTGACTTAAATGATACCGGGTTTCTTGCGAGTGAAAAGATTTGAAAAAGTGTGTGTCTCGAAAAAAGTTCTCATTTTTACGAAAGGAGATAAGCGGTCGAAGAAGGTATGTTTTATTATTAATTAATCTATCTATTAAAGAACATAAAAAATCACCGACGAAATTCTAACCCCACCAGAGCAAGTAGGACCAATTTGTGTCAATGCTTGTTGAATTCTTTTGCAGTGACAAGTTTGAAAGGGAATGTTCTTGTGAGATCGAAATTTCTTTGGTGATTTTTCGAGTATTGAAAAGAACTTTCGAAACATTTTTTTCATTCCATTGTTTAAATAATCCATCTACTTTTCAGTATGAAGAGACTATGCTCAGTCCCTGGATGTCAGAGCGGTCGCTACAACGACGGGGCGAGAAAAAGAAGGATGGGAATGCGAACAACATCCATTTTTGCAGTGCCTAAGGTAAGATATGTTGAAACTCAACTAGGGTAGGTTCATCAATTTTTACCAGTTACATCTGTAGCTTTAAAACAATTTTTTGAATCAGTGCAATACGCGACTCCGGAAATGGAGCAAGGCCCTTGGTTTCGCAGTGGAGAACACGCACTTTGTTTGTGAGCTTCACTTCGCAGACAAATATATTAAAAGGAGTGATGATTTCATAATCAATGGAAAAAAGGAATCGATACCACGAGATCACTGGACGCTCTTAGACGACGCGTACCTATCCGCAGCTGTCCATCTACTTCGTATCGGCACGTGAGTACTTTTTTTCTTATTCTCCACTTGATATCTAGATTCACCAGGATTCCATTAAATACTGTAAATCCTAGTCCTGTTAGCTCAGTAGCTCAAAACATAATAAATTTTATACATTGGCGTTGGTTAAAAAATTAACGATGGCTTATCAGGAACAATCAATACGTTTATATCGCGGTGGTGCTTATCAGTTTGCTCATCGGTGTAAGTGTGCACTTCAAGCAGTTATGAACACTTATATTTCTTCACATCAACGTTTCAGAGTGCATGTATGTGTGTGTGTGACTTTGTGAACTACTTTTTTCATTTTCTACACATTTTCGTCATTTATTTTCTGCGATAAATGCATAGCTCTTTTTTTTTCTTTTTGACGAAACAAATTTTTCTCGGTGTATACCAGATTCAGCCCGAATATTGTGGTTCGGTACTTCACTTGACATTTCACTTTTCACATTTTGAGGTGTGCAACAATATAAGAAGGGCGAGAGAGCGGAAAGAAGAGAGAGAAAATGAAAAGGGAAAAAAGACGCAACGTTGCGTTGTGTAAATCTAATAAGAGATCTAGCAATACTTGAGCCATTGAAATGATTATGTAGTTAGTGAGTCATTTAAGGTAGTCCTTTCGTTATATCGTCTCCTTAAGATTTGGCTGAAAATTTGGATAAATCTTCTAATTATACAGAATGATCTGTTGATTAAGGGGGCCGGGGGGGGGGGGGTTTCACGAACTTTATTGCTCTTTATAATTTTCTAGTGAAGAAATTATACAATTGATCAATGCGAAATTTGGCATGTAAGTCAAGTCTATAGTTTTCGAGAAAAAAAAATCGTCCACTTTCGGGAATTTTTTTTTCATTCTGGCCGCCATTTTACCAGAACGTTAAAAAAAATAACCTCATGTATTTTTAGTTCAGACATCGAGGCCGCGATAATGATTGGTTTCAGGCATGAAAAAAAATCTAAAAAGAACAAAAACTCGATTTTAAAAAAAAGTCATCGAAAAATCCCGTCTTTTTGGTGTATTTTCGATGTTTTTATGGTTAAATTTTTCTGACGCAATTTTAATCATTACTATTGGAAAGAGCACAATCGAAAACCTAGGGAACAGTGATTCCCGATTTTTTTTCTTCGAATTCATCACATGGCGACAGCTCAAACGCAGATGTCTAAATTGCGTGTTGTGAGCGTTAATGGGTTAATTGTGATGACCTCAGTAAACTGATTTAATATTAACTAATTGTAAGGCCCAGTTTCACAACTCTAGTTTGTAAACCTGGTAGAAAAAGTATAGTTGATAAACCGGGTTTAATAAAAATTTTGCATTGAACATTTTTAATTAAACCCCGTTTATCAACTAGCGTTGTGGAACTGGGCCTAACTTACATATCCAACATTTCGAGGAATAATCATTTAAAGACTTTTCATTAAACGACTAGTCAACAGCGATACGATGACTTTGATCAATAGAATTGTAAAAATAATTATCTTGCCAATTTATGTTAACGATTCTTATTTTTTTTTATTACCGAATTGTAAGAAAAAAACGTGATACGAACTAACTTTATTTTTTACATACAATTTGTTTTTCCTATATTCAATTACTAAATGAAATTCCCAGAACTGTAATCCTATGGATTCCGGTACAAGTGATCAACAAGTTGCACAAAATGATCGTCCCGTGGTTACTGCAACACCCAGACCAGAAGCTCCATCGAATATGGAAATTTCCGATGCAGGTAATGAAAAAATATTGTCGACTGAATACGTGGATACTGTTGTGATCAGGAATTAAGTGCGAATCGATGATTTATTGGAAACATAATGATCTACAGCTGCGTTATACGAAGCTCCGTCGAACCTGGAAATGAAGGATGAACTGAATGAAGAACTTAATGCATCAGATGCAGAAGTCGATCAACCTATTCAAGAGATGCCGTTTGCGATGGAAAGTTTAAAAGACCATCTGAAGACCATATATTTACCTAGGCTTTGGGCTTGGAATCTGGAAACTTCATCTGTCGTTTTTACCAATTTCAATCGGATGGACTTCTCCATGAGGGCACATGTGATCATTTCATCTGATCTTTCTGTTAAAGTAATTATGAAAATAAATGTAATTGTAATGTGAAGGATGACAGCTTTAGTCGTAATATTTGTTGTACATACTTGTGTTTTTAGATTCGGTCGAGTTCTGGACACGTGTTTGACGCTGAAAGCCGCATAGAATCCTGCGAAGACGTCCTGATATGGTTTAGAACCATTGAGAGGCTGTCGGAAATGGACACTGAAAAGTACGTTAATACTTTTAAACGTCGCGACAATCTAATTGTCACATGTCTGTACAGTTGATAAAACTTGCCACTGAATTGATAAATTGTCTTATTTTCATTTTTAGACGTGACGTCCATTGTATCGGTATGCTAGAGGAGCAGGAGGAATACGTGCCAGATGCCTGCATTGCAGGTCGCTCAGAAAGAGGCTGCAGAGTAAGCCGCGGAGGAATTTGGTACTGAAGCTAGCAGCCCTTAAAGCTGCTGCAGAATCAGCCCGGAGGAAATATCTTCGTCTGCGACGCAAGGTAATACTTTTTTTTATAACAAAATTAGCGTTTTTGAATAACTTAAATGTTGCATTTTGAAAAATGGTTCAGTATTGATATGTAAGAGATATCCCCGTGAATTTCAGTTGTCCGCGGTCCGAAATTAGCGTTCCGCGAACAGTTCTAACTGACAAATAAGTAAAAGTACAGATAAATTTTCGATTTCTCTGCATGTTTCGACTCCACTTCTTACGGTTGTGAACCTTCCCGTCGTTTCATCTTTTAAGATTTTCATTGTATGATGTTACTTATATCATTTGCTTATTATGAAAGAGTGGCAAAATGATTGTTTGCTGCACAGAACGAAAAGCTTCTTGCTGATGTATCAGAACTTCGTAAGCAGTGCACCAAAAGTAAAGCTAACTGTGTAGACGAAGCAATTGCGACACTTCCTGAAAATCAGCGGGAAGCAGTCTTGCCCTGCTTTGCAACTTCGAAAGTCGCATCAGACGGTAGGCACAGGTATACCATTTAATGGATATACGAGTGTCTATTGATACGAATCAGAAGTTCCCAGCTGTATGATCATGTGCGTGATCGAAAATTTTTGCCGCTTCCCTCTAAAAAAACGTTAAGCAGCTCTGACATTTAAATACTCTTAGTCAACGAGCGATGTACGATATTAAACTTCAATTGAGACTATATTACCTCATTTATGTGTGATTCATATTAGGTACTTCCAGAATATCAATAGCTCCACGTGCGGCTTCCAGCAAGCTATTTTCGAGTGCTTGAGGAAGAAGGGGTCCCGAATGGACAGTGCTTCGAAGCGAGGTATTAAAATAAAATTAGAATTAATTTTATACGTGTCAAAATTGTCTGTTTGTATTATGGAGACGTTAAAAGGACCTCCTTTTCTTTCTATGCTATGCTTATGCTTAGTTGTTGATACAACATTTTATATTGTAGGAACTCTCTTAATAGACGAAAAGAAACTGAGCGAGGGCGTTTCTTTCGATCGTCGAACTCTAAAATTTGGCGGTTTCGTCGATTTAGGAGAGTATACACCTGAGACTCAGAAGACCAGCCGTTTCGCGGCACTTGGGTGCAAGTTTTGGGGTGTTTTCTCACCAAAGCTTCCGTCCCGGATTCCGTGCTGCATGAGCTGATGTTGGAGTGCGTGATTTTGCTCTCCAACTCTGGTTTTCACGTGGACGCTGTCACGACGGATGGAGCACAATGGAATCGTGCCGTTTGGAAGCTATTGAACATAAGCGAGGAAAACGTCAGTGCTCCACACCCCTGCGATGAACGCAGAAGATTGTGGATGATATCTGACTTTTCTCATTTAATCAAATGTATACTTTCCGGTTAAGTATATTTAGGTGTTTTTGTTAATTACAAAAAAATGCTAAAATTAGTATTCGTGTTTTCTGTGCAGACACCGGACGGAGTCGTCAAGAAAGACCACTAAAAGGCGCTATTACGGTGTGAACATTTCTCGAAGCCTAACTTGAAAGTGGCGTACAAGCTTACTCCTCAGCACATCAATCCAAAAGGATACCAAGTGATGAACGTGCCACTCGCCTTCGAGGTTAGTTCATATCAAAAAATGTTATCGAAACAAACAAATGCATGGAAAAAGTATATGTGTGACTCAGCTCCTATAAATGCGTAAAGAATTGTTGTACAGTAATTTGTGTAGTACAGTCACGGTAACCATGTGACAAACTTTGAATAATCAACATTTACTGAGTTTCATTGAAATTCGAAATTACTATTATTAATTAGATAAATTGGAGTAACAAGATACATTATGTTATAAATTAAAAATATTGTATCACCACATTTTCAGTTATTTTCGCATCCAGTAAGAGCTGCGATGCAAATTTATGAAAAGACTGAGCCGGCTTTGGCTGATTCCGCCAGCACACGGGCTTTCACGGAACGGATCGACCATGTAATCACCGCGATGACGGCCCGCGCTCCTGCATCGGCTCTCCGTCCATCAGAACATTGTCAGAACAGGAAGGTATGACAACACTCTTTAATTTTATTACGTATTATAAACTGTCCTCCATTGTTGGAAAGAAGTAGCCGTAAGATCCGTGGTACAATTATTATTGTGACTCGACTACAAGAATTTTCGGTTATGGCTGCGCTAAACGTGGAGCAGTACTTCTCAAACTCGAAAAATATAACATTTTCAATTGTGTTATAATCAAGTGTGTTTGAGGATTTTGTTCTATTCTTAGCGAACAACCAACGACATTGAAAGGGGTTCAGAATACAAGACGTTCATGATGTCTCTTGTCACGATCATTGTTTTCGTCGCCGCTCGTTTTCCATTTGCTCGTTTCAAAATTTTCGTGGCTCGCTACGTGTTGGCGACATCGTTGATAATGAATCTAATTTCTCAAGTAACGGTTCAATAGTGGGAACACTGATTCGCTGAAGGTCGAAATGTTTCCGATGCATATCATAATTTTTAATTGTTTTTAGCTCTTGACAGGTTTACTGGTAAACTTTGAGAACGCCAACTTCAGATTTTCAACGTTTTTTTTCTGGTTTCTTTTAGCTTTCCACGTTGGATGTTCCACCGTTGTTTCTGGTCTCTTCGCATCACTGGAATCTTAGACATCAAACATTTTTTTCAGGTTTTGCCGTTCAATTTTCAGATGAGATGATCGATCTCGTGTACTTACAGCTTATTCGAAGTCACTAGGGGATGCCTTGGCCGGTTTTCGTGGAACCATTATGGTTATGTACAGTAAGAAGAATATATAAGACGACGGTGAAGGTCGAGTTCCTCCGCACGGTTCTTCCTCACGGTGGAAGAAGACCAACCGAGAGGAAGGACCAAGAGGAAGAGTCCTTCCTCTTGGTTGTGTTTTTATTCCTTCTGTTTGCATGATCAATTTATATTTCTACTATCTTGGCATTCCGGCAGACTTTTAACTTTATCCCATACATATTTTGTTGGAAACTACTTGAATGTAGACTAAAACTCACATTGCATGCGTAACAAACATGCTAAGCGTTTGAATATTCCGCTTTTAGCAGTCAGAGATGATTGATTTATATTTGTTTTGCAATTTCCATCACTTTTTATGTTTGCTGATAGCCCCACTCCTTCTTTCTTGAAACCCAAACAGGCGATTGAAAGCTTTCTCGCGTACCTGAAAGAATCTTCGATAGGAATGAAGAAGATCCCTATTTCTCAGGGTACGTGGACGGGCTTAAAAGTCACCTTAAGAGCGACTCTGGAAATTGTGGAGATGCTTCAGAAAGAGTCCAATTATCAATACCTTCTGACAGCACGTCTGAATCAAGATGCGTTGGAGGTAGGACGCATGCTTGAATATGATTTCTTATTATTCTTTCTTACTATTTACCCTATTTCATCCCGAATACCCTCATAACAATAACACGCGAATAGTGAGTCATGTAGGATACTAATTCGTATTTACAACTCTTTCCTTACAGCGGTTTTTCGGAATGATGCGCAGTGCAAGTGGCAGCAAGGAGCATCCCGACCCACAATGCTTCGCTTAGGTGTTCAGGCTGCTGTGGTGCTACTCGCTCGTCAAGCCTCCTCGCGGAAGTAACGTCGATGGCTGCGAATTACTGGAAACGTTAATGCAAACGCCAAATTCACTGAGTGCTTTAAAAAGCCTCGCCAGAGTGGCTGAAATCAATCGACATCATGCTGGAAGGAGCCGGTGGTGAAGAGGATGCCACTTAAAGTTCCCAACACGATCACGATTACGACACTTCTTCCTCTCTTCAGTTTAGTTCGTGGAATAACGGTTCACAGGATCACACTTACGATGGGACGCAAACCAGCAAAGAGGTGCAATCATATACAGGCGGGATATGTTGCACGGAAAATGATGGAAAAATTGAAATGCCTGGATTGTAAGAAAACTTTGATTGGCGACGATACAGAAGAAGAGTGGAATGAAGCAATCAATGTCTTGGAAAAATATGGAGGGTTGATTCGGCCGAGCTGTGCGCTATTCTGACCAACTGAAGTGCTAGAAAAAGCGGTGGTCGATGTCCTTGGAAAGAATGGAGTCCGAATAGATACAGTCCACCAAATTCTGCAGAGAATCGGCGAAGTGCACAGAAAATCCATTGTTGGGTGCGATGAACATGGGCTTCAGACAACGAACACGATAATCGACTTTTACGTCATCATGCGAAGCAATTTTATAACCAAATCCTTCAACAGAAACGAGAACGAAAAGAGAATGAAGTCGAAAAATTAGCGGAAAAATTCGAAACTCATCTAGACTTGTTCTTCAATTATCGCACACCTTATGCAACCGAGTCACAACATCAATCATATTTCCAGTATTTGTCCCGAATATTATTCCAACGAGATCAAAGTTTGTGAAAAAAAGTCCGCTAGTCTCAATTCCGGCACGAAAATGATGTCAGCGAGTCAGCCGGCAACCGCCTTACATCGAGAATCAACAGCACTGGCTGGTAGTGCGCCTACTACTTGCAGCACTCGTATCATTGGCGTATCGTTGACGTAAGTTCAAAACAAAAAAAAACAATAATTTTGAAATAGTCAGTATAAACGATTTTCATTTGGTAATTGTAGCACGTTTGTTCAACTTAACACTACATATACACTTATGTGCTTGCTTGGGAACCGTTGAACGATTATACAAGTTGTGAATAGGTGATGAATTGCATGCCATTTGTATGCATACGATAATTCTTAAATGTTAAAAAACTTTCGCAGCCCATAATTAATTAATTAATTTTTTTTAATATATATAATACTTCAACAGCTGTCGCAGGGTGTAAATCACGGCGGGTCACCCTCTTTCAGTAAACATTGGAGAACAAAATTAGGCCCCAAAGAATTAAACACAACAATGATTTTGCCGTCCGAAGCGCTAGCAGACACCTCGTATCCTCCGAGTCGACGAACGATCTTTCGCCACTGAGACATCCACTTGGAGAACGTCATAGTAGCAGCATTGATCCCGACGGTCCTGTACACGCAACTCCTCTGGGAACGCCGCCACCACCGTATACGCAACCGTCATGCATCCACGAAACTTCCTCGTCTACTATAAATGACGTAAGCTTTACCGCAGTTAGGGTAGAGGTGGGGAATACCCCTCTCGTATTTGTGGAACGAGCTTGTTAATTTTTCGTTGGTGAAACAAATTTGTCTTTTTTTCTCAATCGAGACAGAGTACTTACTTATTGATGGAATTTTTTTTTAACGGTAGGATAAATTGGCATCGAGACCCTACCACGGCTCTTGATTTGAACGTATACTAATAAAAATAGTCGTCAATGACAACTCGATGTCAACGAGCATTCTAACGTTTTTCATTTGTCAAAGATGTTATTTGTCAATTTATTGTCATGTATATTTTATTTCTTGTTTTTTATTTATTATTACTAGAAAAAGATGACACAACACGCAGTAAATTTGAAGCTCGAAAAATAAAAAATTTGTGGACTTTGACAGATTTGACGTGAATATCATCATGAAATTAACTGTATGAACTCTTTGGCAATTAAATAATGTGGAGTCCACCCAGGTCGCAATTGTATCCAATGATACTTTTCACGGCAGACAATGCGTGACACTAATCGTTTGAGATTGAAACGTTCTTAATTGATGCTCAACTGGTGCAGTTTGTGGGAGGGGCGATCAGATGTATTGTAACGTGTTTTTTTTTGGTAACCCTCCGCCGCTCGGCGAGGGCGTCCTCCGGCTCGGGGCCACCATCGCAGCCACGACGCGATTCCGTAGGGTCCCGAATAGCTGTATATTATTTACTAATCCCGTCTGTTTTCTCTTTATTTTTATTATGTAATGTAAACCCGATGTCGAGGTTTCTCCCGCGGGAGGAAGGATGCGCCGTCAAGAAAGGGAACATCCGAGGCAGCGGTAACGGCAAGGTAGAACGTTCACCCTGGGCTGAAGATCGGGAAAACGCAGGAGGCCCTTAAGCGGCCGAACGATCGGAGTGGCCAAGGTTCATGCGAAAATTCCAACGTCCGCGACTCCCACATTATCCGGAGGAAATAATTTATCGGGGCCGGATCCACGCGCAGATTTTTCGTCCCCCCCCCCCCTGCGAGGTTTCTCTCAGCCCATGTAACACAGAGGATAAAAAGGGTTGCGGTTATTGTTCCTGCCAAGACCCGAGATTCGTGAGAGCTAGCGCGCGGATTTTATTCTTTCATTCCGGGAGTTACGAAATTCGAAATTCGCGCTGGGGTCGTAGGCGAACTCCCGAAAGAATTGGCACGAGACTGCCCTCTCGCGCGAAGCTAGAGAAAAAGACGAGGAGCGGGGAGGGGCAGGGGTACGCGTCTCGCACGCCGGCCGGCTTGCCGGACAGCTTCTCGCGAGGTACCGAGCCGGAAGGACGTGGGACGACCAACGCAAAAACGGCCAGTTGTTTTCCCCGGTGAGCTCAGCGATGCCCGTTGTAGCAAAACACGTAGATCTCTGACCGTGTGGTCGATCCTCGATCTCGGGTATCTTTTTCGTGGCCACGGCCTCTGTCGCGTTTCTGTAATTTTCGAGCCCCGTCGTACGTAGCTAGCGCGTATTGTCGGGAAATAGCGTCGTGGTTGCGCGCGGGAAGCTCAATTTCGTGTCGCGACGAGCTTCGGCTCGAATATTTCGTTAGTCTGTAAAAAGTGTGAGTGAATGTGTGCCTGCTGAAATTGGGACGTGTCGTCTTCGGTGATCCCTTGGCCTGCGGCGAGGCTTGTGCAAGGGGAAAGGGGGAGAGATCGCCCTTAGGTCGGGACTTCTTTACGGAGAGTCGGCCTCCCGTTTATCATCGGGTCGCGGGTTCGAACCCGTGCGGACTCCCGTCTACCTTAACTGTATCTACCGGGTGCCCCTTTCCCCAGTGTGGGGATTTATCCCGGCTTCGTCGTGGGGGAGAGGTTGCTGAGCATCGACGTCCATGTAAGTAACGACCGGGGTAATTTTCCGGGATAATTCTGTCTTTATTTTAACGCTCGGCCGGGTAACCGAGTAGCGGGGGCCCGGTTTTATAATATTAGTGTGGCCGGTAGGGGAGAGAGAGGAGAGGCCAAGACGAGCTCGACGTAAATTGTGTGTGTGTGTAGGCCCCGGTCGGAATTGGTGTGTGTGTGTGTGTGCGCGCGCGAGAGTAGTCGTCTCGCGAGATTTCGCGCGTATTGCATTTATTTCTGTTTTGGATTTTTGTCCCGTGTTCCTTGCGAAGGAGGGGAAATTGTTGACGAATGATAAAATAAATTCCCTGACGATAAATTTTTCGTGCCGCGCGTGATTGACACCTGACCCATCCCCTCTACCTTATCCACGAGGCTGCAGTTTGGCCGGACACTGCGTTCCCTTTTCTCATCCCGACAAGCCGATTTTCGGCTGGCGCCCTATATAAATTGTCGGGACGGGAGGAGGGGAGTTTTGTGACTCTCTCGGTCCTTTTTCCCCAGCTCCCTCGATTTTGCGGTCACAAATTTGGCGCCCAACGTGGGGCTGTGTCATTGCGCGCAGAAAATTTTATTTTACCTCGACGAAGATAAATTTGAATTTATTCGCGATATTTCGTCTCCTTCGCAACCGTCTTTATCGTGTTCGTGAATAAGTCTTTTTTTTTGTGTGTCAATATCGTGGTCGTCACTTTGTTTCCGTCCTCTAGAAAAAAAAAAAAAAATATATAATAATTTTCAGCGAGAGATCGAAGGAAATATTTTCGAGGCCTCGAGTGTCGTGTGCTCGAGGTTCCTCGCGTCGCTAAGCCGAGTTTTTTTTTCTCACTCGGCCGGTGAGTCCAGCGCGAGCTCTTGCCGAGTGGCCCGACGCTCGCGCTCTACATGTCCACCTTGTGTTTACGTTTTTTTTGCGTTCGCATCTTCTAGATCCCGAGACTCGAGTAAGAATTCGACGACATCCCGAGTGTGATAATATTCGTCGATATTCCCGTCTAGCGGGTGTACCAAAAATTAGAAGACCGCGAAAATCCCGACGAGACGTTCCCGTTCTACAGGGTGTACAAAGCCCCGAGTGGGAAAGAAAATATGCCTGACACGTAAGCTTGACATTGGCTTGTTGCTTTATATACCTCGTTGGAATTTTCTTTTTTTTATTTATTTATTTTTTTTTTGTGTCTTTGGGGTGACGATTCTTTTGATCTTATTATATTTTATGAAGCTTTGTTTTTTTTCTTTCCTCCTCTTTCTTCTTTCTTTTTTTTTTATTTTTTTTATTTTTTTTTTTCTCATAATTAAACAGATTCCATTTTATTTTATTGACTTTTATATTCATTCATTTATTTATTTTATTTTATTTTATTTTTGTTTTTTTTTCTTTTCCCTTTTTCTTTTCTCTTTCTTTCCTTCTTTTATTTTCTTTCTTCCTTTTCCTCTTTTTGTTAATTCTCGCTTTCTTTTTGTGGTGATGATAGATTACTAAATTTTTTATTTTATTTGTTGATTTATTGATTTAATCTATTTTATTTACGTTATTTATTTTACAACTCCATTTTATTTAATTGATTGGTACTTAATTGTGATTGTTACTCAGATATTCTATTTATTTGTTAGGCACGTATTTATTTTATTTATTGTATTTATTTATTATTTATTTGTTTATTTTTTTTTTTTTTTTTTTTTATTATTATTCTATTGTGTTCTATTCTAGTTTCCTTTTATATTATTATTATTTTTTTTTTCTTTTTTTTTTCTCTCTTCTCTTTCTTTCATTTGTCTTTTCCTTTTTCCCCCTCTTCTCTTTATTTTGTATATTTTATTTTATATCCTGTATATTTGGTATACTTTATTTTATGTCTGACTTGTATATTTTACCACTTTACCGTTTGACCCAAATTCTATTTTTTTTTTTTTTTTTTTGGTTGTGTTTTTTTTGTGCAATTTCGCGGCAGGCTTACTGCTTCTTCATTTCTCGTCCCATTATTATTATTATTTTTCTACCGCCCTGCACGCGGCTCGCTTAAAAGTAACTCGTACACCGCGGGTTGAGTAGCGACCCACCGCTTTTTGCTGCCGCTTTGCTATTAACAAATAGGTCGCTCGTTAGTCCCGTGGATATGGACGCGACCGGGGAACAGGTCGATCTCCCGCGCAGGGAGCGTCTCACGACAGACCGATTACGCTGCGAGCTTGAGCGGCGCGGGTTGCCCATTACGGGAACGCGCGATGAACTATTTGAACGATTGGATTATATCCTTCGCCGTCCTTTCAGTCCCGAATTGGACGATACCGGTTTTACCCGATTTCGGGATCGAGTAGTGCTGCCATTAACAGAAACGGATAGGATGGGAGCTCCTCTAGCGGATCGGGGATCCGAGGCTCGGATGAGCCGAACCTTAGAGGATCCCGTCATTACCACCCGCCGAGGTTCGAGTGTGACTTTCCCGCCAGTTGGCCGGGAGGCCACGTCGAGCTATCCGGCGCCCGGTCATTCGCCCTCGGGATATGCGAGACCCTCGGGATCGGTGACGATTCCGATCGAGGCCGACTCGGGGGCGCCCTTCGGTTCCGTACCGGGGGGTTATACGGTGATTCCCCGGGCGGAAACTCGAGGACCTTGGTTGGACCGCCCGGCGACCCTTACGAGCTACGGGGCGGGGAGTACTATCCCACCCGAAACGGCGAGTCGCGAAATCCCGAATGTTGGCCGTTCACAGTTGGCGGATCCAGGGGATCCATCTAACAGGTCGACCCCACTCGGAGAGAAAGGGTTCTCTCATAACCCCATGTTGCCAGCGCGGTCCGCTTACGAAATTTTACGTAAGTGGGACCTGAAATTCAACGGGAACCAGGGCGAAGACATTGAGGCCTTTATTGCCCAGGTTGAAGAACGTCGCGCGATGGTGGCCGTCTCGGACCACGACCTGATCAACTGCTTCCCGACCTTTTTGGGCGGAATCGCTACTTATTGGTTTCGCAATAAGAGACCTTCTATTCATACCTGGGGCGACTGTGTGTCGTCTCTCCGGGTTAGGTTCGGAGACCCCAACTTTCAGTTTACCTTGCGGGACCAGATTTCCCGTAGAGGTCAGGGAGAATTCGAGTCAGTGTCCAACTTTCTCACTTGCATGAGGGTCATGTTCGACCGCGTGGAGCCTAGGATGGGGGAAGAAGAGCAGCTCAATTACGCCCATCGGAACCTCCTACCTCGGCTCCGCATCCTTATCTTGCGCAGGGTAGTTCACACCTTGGACGATCTAGAGGAGATCGCATCGGAGCTCGAAAGGAGTCGGGAGATTGTTGAAGGGATGCCCATCCCACCGGAGAAGTTCGTCTTCCCGGACTTGGCTTATCGACCTCCGCGACCGAAAGGCCGCCCCATGGTCCAGTTCAACCAGGAGGTTATCCCGTCTCCCAGAGTTCCCGGTGGACCGACCGTTGCCGGATCACCGCGCGAACCTTCCCATGCCGGGAGACCGATGCGCTCGTCGGTGCAACCCCCTGGTACGGGCCCACGCTTCTGTCCCCCAAATGCACCCGGGCAACCGGCTGTATTGCCGAGTGTGAGGACTGGCCGCGGCGTAATGCCCCCCGGAGAAGTTTGCTGGAATTGCCGTGGGACGGGACACCGTTCAAAAGAATGTCGAGAGCCACGGCGGGTACATTGTTTCCGTTGTGGTAAACCGGAAGTGACCACGCGGCAGGCTCATGGCTGTCCGGGAAACTCCTCTTGGGGTCGCCGATGAGGGCCTGCGCGTCTCCCCAGATTTCTCCTTCGGCCCAAATAATATTCAGGCCTAAACATCGTCGGCCATTGACGGATTTTTGCAATTCCACTGTGGATAGTCCCAGTAGGAGTATTTTATTGTTGATATTAGAAATACGGGGCCGTTCTCTCCCGGCTATGGTCGACAATGGCTCTACGCACACCTTCCTTGGTTCGGAAGGTGTTGTGTTGGCAGCCCAACTCGGCTTCGTTAGTAGGAAGGTACCCGGGCGGGAGAGCACCATTGCCAACAGGGACCGAATCAGTTGTGACGAAGAAGTAAACCTTCCCGTAAAATTGAAAGGTCGGAGTTGTGAGCTGATAGCGAGGGTGTTTCCCGAACTCCCGGTTCCCTTGCTATTGGGCCTAGATTCTCTGGAGCGGTTGGGGCTGGTTGTGGACCACGGCCGCAGGGTATGGCATTTCTCGGAAATTTCAGAGGAAAAGTACGCCTTTGAACCTGTGGAAGGTCCTGACGCGCTGGATCCATGCACAGCACTAATCGATTTATCTGAAGCCCAGAAAGACCAATTGGAGCGGTTTCTGTCTACCGAAATCCCACTGTTAAAGCAAGCACCGGGAAGAACGTCCCTTGTGGAACACCAGATTGACGTCGGGAGTAGCGCACCAATAAAACAGCGTTATTATCCCGTGACTCCAGTGATTAGGGATGCCATTTACCAGGAGGTGGATCGAATGCTCCAGGAGGGGATTATTGAGGGTTCCAAGAGCGATTGGAGTACGCCTATAGTCATGATTCGGAAGCCAAACCACACGTACCGTTTTTGTTTGGACTTTCGTCGCGTCAACAGCGTGACGAAAAAGGACGCGTACCCGCTCCCGATCATGGACAGTATCCTGGACAAGTTACGGGCCGCGAAATATATTTCGACGTTAGACTTGAGTCAGGCGTTCCACCAAATCCCGTTAGAGGCATCATCCCGGGCCATCACCGCTTTTACGGTCCCGGGTAAGGGGTTGTTTCAATTCAGGCGAATGCCCTATGGCCTCACGAATGCTCCGGCCACATTCCAGAGATTGCTGGACCGACTCATAGGCCCGGAAATGGAACCCCACGCTTTTGCCTACCTGGACGATATCATCGTGTTAACCGAAGCCTTTGACGATCATTTAATCTGGCTTAAGAATATCTTTGACCGAGTAAGAGGTGCGGGCCTCCTGATCAACCCCGAGAAGTGTGAATTTTGCTGCTCGGAGGTCAGGTATTTGGGATTTTTGATCAATCGGGAGGGTCTACAAGTAGACCCGGCCAAAATTGCGCCTATACGCGATTTTCCCGATCCCCAGAACCTTACTCAATTACGAAGGTTCATCGGCATGGCCTCCTGGTATCGTAGGTTCATTCCGCATTTCGCCACCATAGCTGAACCATTATCCCGGTTAACAAAGAAGCGTCAGCCGTGGATGTGGGGGCAGGAGCAACGAACCGCAATGGGATGCTTGAAGCTCAGTTTAACGACATCTCCAACCTTAGCGAGGCCGGACTTCGATAAGCCATTTGTCCTCCAAACTGACGCGTGTCTTTCCGGGTTGGGGTCGGTCCTTACGCAGTCAGATGGGGAGGCGGAACACCCGATCGCCTTTGCGAGCCGTTCCTTGCTGGATGCGGAGCGCAACTACTCCGTGACGGAGTTGGAATGCCTGGCTATCCTGTGGTCCATCCGAAAATTCAGAGGTTACCTAGAGGGTTACCGGTTCACCGTTATAACGGACCACGGCAGTCTGCGTTGGTTGCAGTCTCTGAGGGACCCGACGGGGCGACTCGCCCGTTGGGCCCTACAGATGATGCAATACGACTTTGAAGTCGTCCATCGAAAAGGGGCTCTCCACCATGTCCCGGACGCCCTGTCGCGGATGTTCGAAAACCAGGAGCCGCCGACTCCCGAGGGAATAGCGTCAGACGACTTTCCGGAGGGTATGGTGATGCCGATTGTCGACGAACGGGCGGGTGGCCAATTAGGCCCGGAATCGCCCTTTCCGGGAGACCATTGGTATTCCAAATATTGGCTTGGGGTATCGGCCCGGGGTGAGAGGTTTCCCGATTGGAAAATAGTGGAAGGTCGACTGTATCTCCGTCGTAGGATCACTAGGTTACCGGAAGAGACTGAGTGGAAACTAGTCGTCCCACAACCCGACCGCCTCACGGTTCTGCGGGAGAGCCATGACTTACCACAGTCTGGGCACCTCGGGGTAGAAAAGACCTTTCTCCGGGTGGTAGCGACGTATTTTTGGCCTCATCTATACAAGGACGTAGCCCGCTATGTGGGTAGATGCGACCGGTGTCAACGTATTAAGGTCGTACAAGCTCCTCCTCCCGGATTGATGGGTCGTCGCGTGGTAGAAGCTCCGTGGCTAGTAGTAGCGGCTGACATCATGGGTCCTTTCCCGCCAAGTCGCTCCGGATTTGCCTACGTGTTGGTCATTCAGGACTTGTTTACCAAATGGGTTGAGTGCTGCCCTTTGCGAAGGGCAACGGGGAAAAGGATACGGGAAATGCTCGACGAGCTGGTTCTGTCCCGCTGGGGCACCCCCGAAGTCCTCTTGACCGATAACGGGACTGAATTTGTTAATGGGAGTTTGAGGACATGGGCTGAGGACGTAGGGGTCTTTCACACCACTACTCCTCCGTATCACCCTCAGGCTAATCCCGTGGAACGGGTGAACCGGGTGCTCAAGACCATGGTCGTCTCCTCCCTTAACGACGATCACCGTGCCTGGGACGAATACCTCCCGGAATTTCGTTTTGCCTATAACACGGCGCATCATTCTTCGATTGGATGTAGTCCCGCCTTTTTGAACTTCGGTCGAACACCACGGCCACACAATTTTTACCGCCGCCAAACTATGGAGGGACGGGAACTAATCCCTCTACCTCCGGATGAGTGGTCGACCCACATGCGACAGGTAGAGGAACTCCGCGACCGAGTCCGGTACAACCTCGAAGAGGCGTATCGGGAACAAGCGGAACGTTACAATAAACACCGTAACGTCGTATCCTACAAGATAGGCGATACTGTCCTTAGGAAATTACGCGTTCTCTCCTCATCGACGCAATACGTGGCTGCGAAATTAGCACCGCGATATCAGGGTCCATATGAAGTTAGTCGAGTCCTGTCTCCCGTGGTGTACGAGCTTACGGATCCCGAAGGAAATGTAATCCCGAAAGTTTCAATAGAAGATCTTAAATTGTATCGATCTCCTGATTCTCCTTGTAATGACCAGGCCGGAGTCGCGGAGCACTGTGTTGAAGTGGGTGGTGGGCCGGATAATGGCGCCCCTGCTGGCAGAGCGGACTCGGATCCGTGCTCGGGGGGTTCCCCCGAACTGGGCGTTGGCACACGAGCTCACCGAATCGATGGGCCAGTTGGTTAGTGTCGGCCGAGACGAGGGGCTGGAGCCCTGGATCGCGGACGGCTTGCAGCAGGTCACGCGGATTTGGGCCGACCTGCTGGAGCAGGAGAGAGCCCAGCCCTTCGAACCACACGCCATCAACGTTGTGATGCGGCGAGGCTTGTGCATGGGACAAGCGGGCCAGGCTGCCCTCGCCGAGACGACTGAAGCGCCGGGGGAGAGCACCGACGCGCCGGTGGAGGCGCCCGAGGGGCTCGATAGCCCCGCGGCCGAACCGGAGGCGGAATTGGTTTCGGGGGACGCCGTCTCCACGGGTTCGGAAGGGCGGGTGTCGACTCCGAGCCCTTCCCGCGCAGTGGAACCCACCAATCCCGCTCGAGGCCGGCCCAAGGAATGCTGGAACTGCGATGGCTGGGGCCACGTACGTTCCGAATGCCCGAAGCCCCGCCGTCGCGACCCCATCTGTTTTTCGTGCGGTCGCGTAGGGGTCACACTGAGCACGTGCCCAAGGTGCAGCGGATGGTGGAGGGCTGAGGGCGGGCGGGGCGCGCGTACCCGGGTCCCGGAAAACAAAAGGGGGGGCGGAAATTAGGTTCCCCGTGCCCGTCTATTTCTTTTTGTCATGTATGTCATTTTTCTTTGTACTATTTTTGGGTTCCCCCGCTTCCTCCTTCCTGGGATGTTGTACGGAGCGATGAGGTATGAGCCCCGAATAAATATATAATCCCGGAAAGAATGGTTGGTGACACCCTTGGTTCTCCCTCCCCCTTCGTCATCCTGGAGGTATGGAGTTCCCGTGGGTATGGTCGTGGTATGGCGGATGAGACTCCCGTGAACTTCGACGACGCGGATCGGGTGTGTAGCAGATATGAACATCCTTATTTTGATTTGACCTGACCATAATGATGACTTGAGGGGGCACTACGGAATCGGGCGTGATGGAGGTCGTTGCTGCGTGGCGCGATTGACAGAATAGCCGGGCAGGGCTGAGATCTCGGCCGGGGCGGCCGATGTCTGGGGAGGGGGTGTTGTAACGTGTTTTTTTTTGGTAACCCTCCGCCGCTCGGCGAGGGCGTCCTCCGGCTCGGGGCCACCATCGCAGCCACGACGCGATTCCGTAGGGTCCCGAATAGCTGTATATTATTTACTAATCCCGTCTGTTTTCTCTTTATTTTTATTATGTAATGTAAACCCGATGTCGAGGTTTCTCCCGCGGGAGGAAGGATGCGCCGTCAAGAAAGGGAACATCCGAGGCAGCGGTAACGGCAAGGTAGAACGTTCACCCTGGGCTGAAGATCGGGAAAACGCAGGAGGCCCTTAAGCGGCCGAACGATCGGAGTGGCCAAGGTTCATGCGAAAATTCCAACGTTCGCGACTCCCACATTATCCGGAGGAAATAATTTATCGGGGCCGGATCCACGCGCAGATTTTTCGTCCCCCCCCCCCTGCGAGGTTTCTCTCAGCCCATGTAACACAGAGGATAAAAAGGGTTGCGGTTATTGTTCCTGCCAAGACCCGAGATTCGTGAGAGCTAGCGCGCGGATTTTATTCTTTCATTCCGGGAGTTACGAAATTCGAAATTCGCGCTGGGGTCGTAGGCGAACTCCCGAAAGAATTGGCACGAGACTGCCCTCTCGCGCGAAGCTAGAGAAAAAGACGAGGAGCGGGGAGGGGCAGGGGTACGCGTCTCGCACGCCGGCCGGCTTGCCGGACAGCTTCTCGCGAGGTACCGAGCCGGAAGGACGTGGGACGACCAACGCAAAAACGGCCAGTTGTTTTCCCCGGTGAGCTCAGCGATGCCCGTTGTAGCAAAACACGTAGATCTCTGACCGTGTGGTCGATCCTCGATCTCGGGTATCTTTTTCGTGGCCACGGCCTCTGTCGCGTTTCTGTAATTTTCGAGCCCCGTCGTACGTAGCTAGCGCGTATTGTCGGGAAATAGCGTCGTGGTTGCGCGCGGGAAGCTCAATTTCGTGTCGCGACGAGCTTCGGCTCGAATATTTCGTTAGTCTGTAAAAAGTGTGAGTGAATGTGTGCCTGCTGAAATTGGGACGTGTCGTCTTCGGTGATCCCTTGGCCTGCGGCGAGGCTTGTGCAAGGGGAAAGGGGGAGAGATCGCCCTTAGGTCGGGACTTCTTTACGGAGAGTCGGCCTCCCGTTTATCATCGGGTCGCGGGTTCGAACCCGTGCGGACTCCCGTCTACCTTAACTGTATCTACCGGGTGCCCCTTTCCCCAGTGTGGGGATTTATCCCGGCTTCGTCGTGGGGGAGAGGTTGCTGAGCATCGACGTCCATGTAAGTAACGACCGGGGTAATTTTCCGGGATAATTCTGTCTTTATTTTAACGCTCGGCCGGGTAACCGAGTAGCGGGGGCCCGGTTTTATAATATTAGTGTGGCCGGTAGGGGAGAGAGAGGAGAGGCCAAGACGAGCTCGACGTAAATTGTGTGTGTGTGTAGGCCCCGGTCGGAATTGGTGTGTGTGTGTGTGTGCGCGCGCGAGAGTAGTCGTCTCGCGAGATTTCGCGCGTATTGCATTTATTTCTGTTTTGGATTTTTGTCCCGTGTTCCTTGCGAAGGAGGGGAAATTGTTGACGAATGATAAAATAAATTCCCTGACGATAAATTTTTCGTGCCGCGCGTGATTGACACCTGACCCATCCCCTCTACCTTATCCACGAGGCTGCAGTTTGGCCGGACACTGCGTTCCCTTTTCTCATCCCGACAAGCCGATTTTCGGCTGGCGCCCTATATAAATTGTCGGGACGGGAGGAGGGGAGTTTTGTGACTCTCTCGGTCCTTTTTCCCCAGCTCCCTCGATTTTGCGGTCACAGTATATATAACACATATTTGCAAATTTGTCTCATAATTATTATTCGCGGCATCTATAAAATGATTTCGCAAAGGCTCGAGCGAGGGATGACATATAAAATTAATAGAGATTGGAAGATGCAACATTGCACAACTATTATCATATATATACGTCA
>CALYCA010000190.1:22500-27000 GCA_944452715.1 Ophion slaviceki | reverse complement strand
GTTGGAACAAATACTCACGAAACAACGTGATCGAATAAGTGATCATCATCATCATAACAACCAAGTAAAAAAAATCCGCTAGTTTCGGAGTTCTAGTATCGCGATGAACCTCGTCGAAATTATTGACGACGCAGTGATTGAGGTACGATTAAAAGGAGGATATAACAAGATGGCGGGCGAGTCTTCAATTTCATCGGTATGAGGAAGACGAACTTCTGCTGGGAGATATTGAGGAGGAAGGGCCAACGCTGCAACGTCTCTGAGCGTATCGTATCTCGCGTGTACTCATACATGTAGGTAGCACGTAGCGCTGACCTATAGCAAACGGAGCGTGAACGGTAGCTCGTTCGACGCGACTGGTGCAACTACGAATGCAAGCGGTGAGAGCAAACTGCCTGTCTGAGTATACATACGAAACACGTTTATTCGTGTATGTATAGCGTTACCTCTCTTACATCAGGATGCTGTACAAAATGATGATTTTTTTCGAACGAGAACGGTCTTTTGTCATTTTTGAAGGGGTCTTCTTACTTTAGACGTTACAAAAAGCGATTTTCATGCATTTTTTTATATGTTTATATTACAGATATTGATATAAAAGTTGTTACACTTAATAAATACACTTTCGAAATACAGTTTTTAAAAAATGTACGTATTTATGTAATCCAAACAAACTTTAAACCCGTTTTTCTCGACCACAACGTTTTTCGGCGGCTTGTTGGTAAAATCCCGTGCGGAAATTGCACTAGGGCTTTGGTCGGGCCCATACAGACATTCCGTAAGTTTAATAGGGCCCTAATCGGGTAGCCTCACATGGGCCCTTAGTGGCCGGTCACACTTTGCTACTGACGGCCATTAAAGGGAGAATAATGAGGGCCTTCAAGGATACCTGAACAACGCCTCATGGAAACCATGGTGTGCCCATAAGTTATCCTTGTCAATGGATATGCTCACGTGTGTGTGAATATGTGTTTCTGCGTATATGTGTCCGTTTATATAAGGTCACGGTTCAATGCCAATTTTTTTTATTTATTTAAATAGGATCTATTTAAATGAGATAGGTTTTTTTCTTGTCTCACGGCCTACTACGATTTTATTTGTTTCAAAGATATTTTTTTATTCGTTTCAGCTATTCTTTTTAAATATCAAATATATTCAAATCGAATAAATAACGATTCGATTCAAATAAATCTTTATTTGCTTACAATGTACACTGTAAATCTAAGTGTACTATGTGAATAAAATATTGCATAAATCCAAAATGAAATTAAGCACTTAATTGAGAGTTTACCACAACGATTTTCTGTTGTAATTCGTCATGCCCTGGCCTTTCGGAATGATTTTTTTCGAAGAAAATATTTCACCCATATGGGTATTGAACCTAGTACCTACCTACTCATAGCTACGCACGCTGCCCCTATGCTACCGAGAGCTTGTAACATCTTAGTCGCAGATATGGCATAAGAGACCAAATGAATTCCTATAATTATTTGTTGTATCGCATGAATTATATCAATTAGTTAATATCATTGTGATAATTAGAGAGTTTTATCGAATAACATGCACATAACCTGTATATATATATATACATATATAATTATCACAATGATATTATCTAATTGATATAATTTATGCGATACAACAAATAATTATAGGACTTCATTTGGTCTCTTATGCCATATGTCATATCAAAGGGGTGTGGGGGTAGAGAGGGTATATATATATATATATATATATATATATATATATATATATATATATATATGTATGTATGTATATAATTCCTCTCTCTCCACCCTCTCTACCCCCACACCCCTTTGATATGAGTGCGGCAATAAAGACAGACCATTAGTTCAATTAACGCGGTTCTCTAGTTTCTCGGCTGTTTTTTTATGGCTTTTTCAATAATTTTTGACGGGCAAAGCATCGAAATAATCAATCTCATTGTTTTTGCATAATCTTTATTAACATTTAAATAAGCTTTAAAAATTTTTTGAAGTCAAAATACATAATAGAATAAACGTTATAGTGGCCGACAGGAAGACATCAAGTAAAAGAGGTGCTTGACGGTGACCAAGATTGCGGCTGTTCTGCTTATCTGAAATCAAAAAACCAAACGGCATTTTAATCTTCATATTTAAGACTAGCGATTGAACTAGAGTGAATTCTAAATTAGAAAAATTGACTTTTTTATACACTTTTGAAAATTACATTCTACTTTTTACTCATTTTTTTCTTAAGTTTTTCGCTCGTACAAAAAAAACTATCGAAGCAATCATGATAATCCTAGTTCAATCGCTGGCTTATAACATATTAAAGATGCTGTAGAAATTTGAACAAGATCGGTGCAGTAGTTTCTGAAATATCGTGGTCACCGTTTCGAAAAATGGTGTTTCGAGAAAAACGCGTTTGAAAGTATACCTGCTCCGTATACCTGCTCCGTTCCAGGGCCGTGACTTGTGAACCACTTCAAATATCGAAAAATCCTTTGGCACACATTTTCTACACATGTTGTAGATGTGATTTATGAGAAAAAAATCGATTTTTTCGACCCGAGAAACTAGAGGACCGCCTTAAATAGAACAATGGTTGACTCTACGAAAATTCGATCTAATCTAAATTTAAAAAAATCAAATAGATCCATTTAGAGAATTCAAGTAAATTGTTTTTTGAACAGATGAAACCGAATCACAGATTTATTAGGATTAAATAATATTTAATCCTAATAATTAATTAATAACTTATTAATTAATAATTAATAAATTAATCATTAAAAATCCCTAATCCGGGCCCTATTACTAAGGGCCACAAAGGCCCTTATTATGCCAACCCCTGTCGGGATTGCCATATAAGGGCCTTCAAGGGCTTACTTGAGGCTTCCCTGATAAGGAAAGCCTCAAATAAGCCCTCAAAGGCCCTTATTTTTATGAGGGATGCCCTGTCAATTTTCCGCACGGGATCTTTGAAACTACTGAACCGATCCCTATGAAATTTTAGCCACATATTCTCTACAACTATAGATATAGCGCATATCAAGGATTTTTTTTAATTTACTATTTTTTGCCAACACCGGTGAAAAAACGGTTTTTTTTGTTTTTTTTCGAAAATATCCGCCATTTTGTTATTATTGCATATATCAAAAATCGTATGAAATGCGCTATAGCCATTAACATACTGAATCTAAAACCGTTTGATTGTTTTGTTTCGGACGATCCATCTCCGAGATCTCATCATTAGCGCAGACCTATAATTTTTGGGACATTTTTTCAACTACCATTTTCCTCTATAAATAGTGACTTGAAGAAATGAAATTAAAAAAAATGTATTTCGAAAGTGTATTTATTAAGTGTAACTTTATATCAATATCTATAATATAAACCTATCAAAAAGAATCATGAAAATAGCCTTTTTTAGCATCTAAAGTGAAAGGCCCCTTTAACGGGTTACATCTATCACCCCATCGGAAAAAAGTGGAAAATTCGTGATTTTTTTTTTCTAGCAAAACGTATGCATTACTGCAAATTTTTTTTCAGCCAATAGAGTATGGTTTAACGTATCTGTTGCAATTTTTTGATTAAAAAATATTGACAAATGTCGTCACTACCGATGCAGTTTGTAAGGACCGCTACAGCGTTTGAATAACGTCCTCCACGGTGACCATTGCTGCCGCTGCTCGGAAACAAATCATCCGAAATTAATAAAAATCAAATGCATTTAGTTTTGTAATGAAATTATCCAGGATTCTATAAAAAATTGATTGTTGGAAAAATAGAGCCGCGGTCCAAAGCGAAAGTATCGACTTTCGGTGAAAAAAACGCTCCCCCTTCTGTTGATAAATAGAAAACTATGGTTCGAACAAAAAAAAAATTTCGTTCCCAAAAATGGATGTTTTGAAAAATGACAAAGTTGCGTAAGACGCGTTTAGATCGCGTGAAAAGTAAACTATGAAATTTGAAGAAAAAAAACGGTATTTGGGAGAATAATTATTTGAAGACAGGTTCAAATTCACGAGTGCAAACTTTTTGTCAAAACTCGCAACCTGAAAGATGTTCTGGTATGGAAAAGGAATAACGCGGAACGGCGATAGGATTAAAAGAAAGGAAACGCGTATGGCACGAAGCTGATATTCTTTTCTCTCAGTGCAGAGAGCCCGTTGGTCACTATATTCTCCGGACCGTGCGCGCATCTGCGTACACTTGTAAATTTGCTTAGAAATGCTATTTGGTCCGTTCACTTGAAATCGCGCGGCTGCCACGTGCACATAGAAACGAACGCGTGTACGTACCTACGAGTAATGTGGCGCGGTGGTTGCCGCCGAGTACTCCAACCGGAATGGTCATACTCTTGCATTATAACTTTAATTCATGACTTGCAGAAATGATAAATAATATTACGAGCAATGTAATTAATTCGCGAATGTCTGCCGCCGTAAGGGTTAAAACAGAAATCCACAGACAGGATGCTTGCGTTTTTTCATTTGTTTCAAAATGCGCGTATAAA
>CALYCA010000190.1:0-17500 GCA_944452715.1 Ophion slaviceki | reverse complement strand
ATATGCTCAACTTAGTTTTTTTGAGTGTCCTCATATTTCTTCGGTCTTTATTGAGGAAAGAAATACAAATATAAAAGGATACTCCAAAAAATAGAGTTGAAAATATTAAATGGAATCTTCTTATATATACATAATACTGATTATAAATTCATACATACAGGATGATTGAACATTCAACGTATTCCTTGAAAGAGGTTATACTAGGGGTAATTTGCAATAAATTAACTCCTTTCAACTAGGGGTCGAAAATGAAGGGTTTCCAAGTTATGGTGGTTGTGCAATTTTTTAAATAAAAATGTCATACTTATTAAAAAAAACATAGAATCGTAAAAAAACTAGTCTACTCTGGGCACCCAATCGATACTTTTCTGAAAGCTGATGAATGAATGATGACGTTGAAAAAAAGCACGGTCAAAATTCCCATAATCTGGTAAATAAAAAATCTCGAGTGCCCAGAATTATTATTCTTTGGTACATTTTTGCCAAAAATCGAATGTATTATGAAGCTGTGCAAAAGTTTATAAAAATGTATACATTTTTAGCTCATAAAACAAGGGACTCCTATTTCCGTAATTTGTATGCCAAGTGTCATACATTTTCAAACTTGGATCAAACTTATATTATGAAACCAACAATTCTTGCCACTTGCGTTCTTTTAGTTCTGAGATTATGGCAATTTTGGGCTTGCGTTAAAAAAAAGTGATCATTCATTCATCAGCTTTGAAAAAAGCATGTCAATCGAGTGTCCAGAGTGGAGCAGTTTTTTTCCAATCATTTTGCTTTTGTCAACAATTTGAAAAATTTCTTTAAACAATCTCAAAACCATCACAACTGGGAAGCCACTCATTTTCGACCCTCACTTAACAGGGCTTAAATTTTTTTGCAATTTACCTCAGCTACAACCACCCCTCCTCTTTCAACGAATACGTCGAATTTCCGATCAGCCTGTATATAAATGATTATTATTGCACCAGAGGCCATTGATATTTTCCAGTGAAATGAATTGGAGTATCCATAATATACTTCGAAATGAAATGGAAAAAAAAGGTATTTTTGTATCCTTTCCACCTTAATTTCTTACATTCTGCAATCCATTCTGAAATACCCCCCCCCCCCCCCCTCCGTATCGTGCTGATCGAGCTACGGGGAGCAGCACGAGATTTATGTTAATAGACAAGCGCCGGTTTCGTAGGAGATTGTCGGGAAATACGCGGAGCGTGGCTTATTCGCTTCCTCCCATGTTACACGATAGCCTATCCAAGTCTTGCGCGAATCCGCGAGGCCCCCGCGGTGAGGAAAGAGCCCGCGAAGTATACGTGAAAGGCACCCGAGAAGGAAATGAAAGGACGACGGGCTCGCGGTGTATCGTTCAGTAGTTCAGCTTACACGATAATATCGAAATTGTACCAACGAGCCGCCACCGCTGCCGCCGCCGCCGCCGCCAGAGACCATCGATTGTGGTTTCCGGTAGGTGGGATATTTCCAAATATTCGATCAAAGTTTGATCACGAGTGGCGAGCCACTCGTTCTCGCCACTTTTACCGTGAATAATTTTCAGCCTTGCGGACAAGGAGCCAGCCGCACGTATGGCAAGAGCGCGCATACCCGCGTAGAAATTTCTTAGGGTTAATCAGGCCCCAATCGGGATATGATACGGGTAACATTTATCACGGGCATCCTGATCTGGCCCCGACCGGGCCGGAAGTATCTAGGCCCTAGATCAGGGTATGATACGGGTAACATTTATCACGGGCATCCTGATCTGGCCCCGACCGGGCCGGAAGTATCTAGGCCCTAGATCAGGCAATACTGAAATGGCCCTACTAATACCGTCTCTGATAAGATCCTACTAAGGCTTTCCCCGATAAGTCCCTACCAAGGCTTGCCCTGATAGGCCCTACCAAGGCTTCCCATGATAGGGCCATACTCAGCTTTCCCTAATGAGGCCCTACTAAGGCTTTCCATGATAGGGCCATACTAGCCTTTTCCTGATTAGGCCATAAATGGACTTGCCCTATAACTGCCTCAGCGGTCGATAGATGCACATAACCTCTTATTTTGCACATGGAAACTTCGATTTGACAGCATCGTAACTTCGGAGTTTCGATGTATCCTGAATTCTATAAAAAAAAGGTTTTATAGACTGACGACAAAAAACGTTATGCAACTCGGATGCGTGTTAGAAGGCTTGGCAGGTTTGTAAGGCCGAGAGAGAGGAATTATATATACATGTAAGGTTAAGTTTGAAAAATCAATAGCATGTTATTCGATAGAACTCTTTAATTATCACAATGATATCAACTAATTGATATACTTAATGTGATACAACAAATAATTATAGGAATTCATTTGGTCCTTATGCCATATCCGCGACTAAGATGTTACAAGCATTCGGTAGCATAGGGGCAGCGTGCGTAGCTATAGGTAGGAAGGTACTAGGGTCAATACCCATATCGGCGAAAAAAATCATTTCAGCAGGCCAGGGTATGACGAATTATGATGCAAAATCAGTGTAGTAGAACCCTAAATTAGGTGGTTCATTTCATATTGGAATTTAAAAATATTTTATGCATATAGGATACTTGGATTTACAGTGTATATTGTAAGCAAATAAAGTGAGCATAAATAATAATTAAAATAAATAAAATAATTGTAAGCAAAATAATTTAATTTCGAATCTTTATTTATTCAATTTGAAAAAAATGAATATTCAAAAAGAATAGCTGAAATGAATAAGATCATTGTAGGCCATGAGACATGGAAAAAACATATTCTGTTTGAAAACGTTGTATTTAAATTGAATATTGCTTTCTGATGAGGCAACGTGATAGGGGCCTCATCAAGCAACTAGGTCAGGCCCATATGTGACAGGCCCAAACGTTACACTTCCTAGTAGGGCCCTTTCGGGCTGCCTTATTAGTGCCCAAACCAGGGCAGTCAGGTAACGTGAACGGGCCCTGATTTGGGTCCCATCGAAATTTGTGCGCGGGCAGTGGCTCCAAGCGCACAACTCAACACGTTGAAAGAAAAAACTTGTGTCCTGCTTCTATCGGTCGACTCTCTCTCTCTCTCTCTCTCTCTCTCTCTCTCTCTCTCTCTCTCTCTCTCTCACTCTCTCTTTCTCTCTTTTCGTTACGTGGAGCTTTTTCTTCGGAGCCTCGACAAAGCGTATCGAGGTTATCTGCAGTGCGATTGTTTCGACATCTTCGATCCTCCCTATCTTCCATATCGTATTCACGCTGCCGGACTCCATCAACGACATACGCGTCTTTTTGCGAAATAATCTCTGCCGTGCGTTTTCCTTTTATTGTTTTGTTTTTTTCTTTCTAATTCGGTCTCCCGCGGCTACCGCTGTCGCGCGAGCTCCAAAACAAAAGATGCACTCGAGCAGTACACTTGACTCGTGAATGAACCATGCTGTTTCTACGTCTGCGGCATATGGAAAGAATACACGGGATGGACGCGTTATCGAGAAAACCGCCTGCTTGCGTGACAAGACGTCGCACACGGCTGATTTCTCGCTGCTGCACCGCGAATAAGATCGCGATTATATTCGACTCTCAACTTTCGAATATCGCGCGGCACCAATTTTACACCTGGACCAATTGAATTTCACGTTCGATGCGAATACGTTTTTTTTTCTTCTCTTTTCGATGAACCCCCTTTATTAAGGGATCCCGCGCGTTGGAACGTACACGACCGCAAAGAGACAATTATTCCTCGATTGTACGTCGTAATTTATTTATGTAAATAAATCGACATTTGAAAAAAGTATTTCTAATGAGAGGTTTATGAGGAAAACGGGACGATACTATTGGCCGTACACACAGGTTATCGGATTTTTTTTCGAGAAAATGATTTATTTACTTAAAGGGAAGGTACTTTTTTAATTAGAAAAGTAATGTCCTTCCACACTTTCGCCCCACCTGTCAGGCCGTTGCCAATTTCTTGGCGGTAAAAAACGGTGATATTGAGTCGATAACGTCGGTGGAATGGAGCTTCTGACTTGATTGACCGTTTATAAGTGGCTATTGGCCAAATGATGTTGGAGCGATGGGAACCAGTGAAAATGCCATAGAGCCGCAAATCTCGCCGTGGGTGTGCGGCGAAACTTCTCCCCGGCCAACGAATCTGAAGCGTCTCTGGTTCTTTTTGCTGTGTGTCATTTTTTTGCTGCATTGTCATGCAGTAATATCCAAGACCGTTTCCAATGCTGCCGTGTTTTTTTTTCAAACGACTGGAAATGTCTTCTGGGGTAACTCCTAATGAAGTAGCAAGCTCCGATTGCGTTTGGTAAAGATCTTCGTTCGGCAACTGCTTCAAATCTTCGTCTTGAAATTTTGTTCATCTTCCCGCTTTCTCGCCATTCTCAAAGTCGAAATATCCACTCCATTATTGGTACTCATTTTACTCACTTATGCTCACGATGTATATTATGAGGTTACGTTAAGCCGTGTTGGTTCGGAAAAATAATTCACTAGGTTGGTTTTTCATCATCATCATCATCATCATCATCATCATCATCATCATCATCATCATCATCATCATCATCATCATCATCATCATCATCATCATCATCATCATCATCATCATCATCATCATCATCATCATCATCATCATCATCATCGTCAACGTCATCGTCATCATCATCGTCATCGTCATTATCATCATCATCATCATTATCATTACACCGGACCAAGAGGCATTTTTTTCGTCCAAATATTCAATACAGCTGTTTTAATTGTCAGGAGGAGAATTTATTTGTACACATATAGCGGGATACTCATGATTGTGGATTTTTTTGGAGCGTAACTTGTTTTTGGGACAAATTTTTGTTTTCTCATCACCAACTCATCGACCGATAAATGATATTGGGATACTTGGCGCTAGATAGAGGATGCACTCAAGTTACGATCTCAACTAGGCCTCGATTGAGTTCTCTATCGAAACATTGCCAGAGAGCAGTTGTAAATCGTCCGCTTACGTACAAGGTGATACACATCGAAGTGATAAATGGTTCGATTCGCAGAGTGCGAGCAGTACACATGCAAGGTTGTTCGCAATGAATCGCGGTGGGGCTCAAGTGAGTACCAACGAGAGGAGGAAAGTGTGTGTGTGTGTGTGAGAGAGAGAGAGAGAGAGAGAGAGAGAGAGAGAGAGAGAGAGAGAGAGAGAGAGAGGGAGAGGGAGAGAGAGAGAGGGGGAGGGAGAGAGATTGCTCTGAGACTGCAGTCTCAGAACAATTGGCATATTACATCTTATGAAATCCTTATCCTAAAACTATGAGTTACTCTAAGATATAAACTATAAATGTTTATATAAATTTAAACTTCAATTTAAGTTAAAATTAGGGAATTTATGCCGCTCACACTGTAGTCATCTGCGCACGCATATCTTGTAGTAATGTGCTACTGAAAATACGTTTGAAATTCCCTACTGTGCTACACGCTCTAGTGCTATACTTGATTTCATTCCATACATAGCACGCTGTTGTAGTGAAGGACTTATGGTAGTAGTTCGTTCGACAGGTAGGGACTACAAAGTCTGCACTTCTCAACGGCCGTCGCAGTTGCCTCGGCATTACACGCCTACATCTTTCAAAACGCCTCATAAGAAAGCATGGCTGCTCATACTGACATAAGGCGTACACAAATGTCGCTAGTACTAATTTGCGACGGTCAGCCACTTTCAACCACCCGAATCTACAATAGTACGCTGTTATGTGTTGATCACGGCGTACATCAAATATAAAGCGATGAAAAACAAAAAATTGACAAATTATGAATATAAAAATTCTAGTAGTTTTTTTTTGTTTTCTTATGCTTTACTTATGTCCATGTATATAGAATAATTGCATTAAAAATCGGGATCGAACCTGCGCCTTTCGTTCTAGTGTCGAGCGCCCTAACCACTTAGCCATTCTAACACTTACAGAATCCATCGTTTGTTCGTTCCTTACTTTTATGCCGATCATTTTATTCGTGACATTAAAGTTTACCGACAATTTTTTTGGTCCATTTAGGCTGTAAAAATAACTCGCTCGTTTTGGGTGAAGTTCCGAAAAGCATACTCCTCTGATCGAGCTGAAATTTTGCACCGAACTTCCTCTCATTATCCTAAGAGAAACCGTTAACGGATTTTTGACGACTAGCAATAGTTTTCGATATATCGCATTGTAAAGTTTATTATTTCACGCCATACTAGTATATCTATATATCCGATAGATACCCCCCACTCCTCCGGCCGCGCTGCTTCCTGGCAAACAGTGCTCGCCCGTATGTGCATATCACTTACCATGTGGGATGGGTTTTTTCGGGTTTATTTAATATAGTAGAAGCGCGGTACAATAAATAACTTTCAATATACGATATATCGAAAACTATTGCTAGTCGCCAATATCCTTTTAAAGGTTCTCTTAAAATATTGAAAAGAAGGTCGATGCAAAATTTCAGCTTCATCAGTGGGATATGCTTTTCGAAACATTATCCCTTGTTTTTACGTGTTACAGTTTAACGACCTGCATTTGCAAAACGCTCAAAAACAAACCATCAATGGCTGGAATATCATATTATCGGTGCGATAGTATTGGCCCACGAATGGCTGGCATAGATCTGGCAAGCCGTTCATCCGCCTACAGTACCCCAATGCTGGTCGACGAATTATTGGCCGATTATCAGCAAACCGTTTAACGGCTGAACGCTGGCATTTTCGTTACGACAGGCGACCCTATATGGGGAGACAGAGAGACAGAGAGACAGAGAGACAGAGAGACGAGAGAGAGAGAGAGAGAGAGAGAGAGAGAGAGAGAGGGAGAGGGAGAGGGGGGGAGGGAGGGAGAGAGAAAGACGAGTATTACGGTGTCGTTGTCCTCTTGCATGCTTGCCTTGAATCGTCGTATTCTCGGTTCATAAATTTATCCAAATTTCGATTTTTTTTCCTGCAGACTCTTCTGCAACTTTTTTCTCCCTCTCTTTCGCCTTTCATCGCGTCGTCGCGCGTCCCAGGTGTGTTCTCCCTGCTTCTCCCGCTGTCGAGACGACACCTTTGGTAAAGCCTTTCGCAAAACCTTTGGCAAAGGAGCTTTCGACTGAAATTGTACGCGAGCTCGAACACTCTTGGGTTATCGCATGATACATTCACACGCTCACACGGGCACACGCGGAAACGCGTTCCTCTCGTTCTCATTTCTCTTTTCTCGCTCGCGCTGCACGCTGTCTTAATGAAAGCTGCTTCTCGCGGTCTCTATGTGCTTCTCTCAAGCGATAAACCGTTCGTCGGTGGAGTCCCGTTATTGGCTCATCATATTCCACACGTAGTTTTAGTGGTATACATGAAGCGCGACAAGTGAGATCTCGAGGGACAAAACAACTTTTCGTATCTCCCACCGAGACGGCGGCGGCGGTGGCAGCCGCGAAAAACAAAGATCAACTCTCCAAGTTGCCTCCGTAAATCATCGTCGTGGCGTCTTATCCGTGTTTCCACTTCGCCATTCACCCGTTCTACCAAGTGCTAAATCCGATTAGAGCCTTTGGTCATTAGAACCTTGGCTCGAGCGTCTCTGACACTTGACACGTTCTCGCGATTCCACAAAGAAAATACCCCCCCCCCCCCCCCCCCCCCCCGTATGGAGAGAAATCCCGTGTGGGACCTGCTCGCGGATCTGCTGGTTCTTTTTGGCAGCATGTGACTTTCGAGAGGATCCCCGTTCGAATCTAAAGAAGCTAAGGGAACGCGAAGTAGCTTCGATTCAGCGGTTGCCGCGCATGCTTCGGTTTTAATTATTTATTATTAACATGTGGATAAACGGATCGAAAAATCATCCAGACGCGTACGATTCAACAAATTAGAAACTATGCTCTGTCGGTTTTATAAAATACGATTTTAGGGGGAACACCCGAGTCGAAATTTTTAGCCTCCTCTGAACCCTCGCAGGACCCATTTCTTTTATAATACATAAGCCGCCAGCCTCCGTTGAACCTACGAAACCTCATTTGTCGAGTTCAGTGCCATGAAGAGACCTCCTCTTGGCCCAGGGTAGCCTCTGCTAGACCTCCCAAACCTTCTCTCGACCCCCAGTTGCAGTGAAACGTGCAGAGCACAGGCCTCCTTAACCTGCTTTCAATCTCAAACTGTTGCCTCGACCCCACCTAACCTGCTTTCGGCCCAAATTCGATATCTCCTCCATCATCATTCCATTGTGACCTGATCGGTAACCCGTTCGATGACGAAAATAATACGAAATTAATAAAAATACATCGTCCCCTTATCAAATTAATAGTCCAATATTAATATGCGAAAACAATCAAATTTGCTCAATATCGATTTATTATTATTTTATAGGCAATTGATAAAAGAATGCTTGTGTATACAGTCTTACTCCAATTCTATCGGATTAATAGGCATTTTCCTGTGAGAAAAAATCTCACAGGAAAATTCTTTAAAAAATGCCAGTCTATCCAGTATAAGCTTACGCGACGTTTTTCGTTCTTGACATTTCTTCTTAAGCCCTCTAGTTCTTGAGTTACATTGCATTATCTAGAATTAGTCTTTTTAGCAAAAAATGAAATAACATTGCGAAAAAAATCGTACAAAACTTTATAAAAAACGCAAATGAAGTTCCTGCTACCCCGTTTAAGTTCATCATGGATAAACATAACAATTTTTTTTTCCACAAGTCATGCGTTCAATTCTTGATGGTCGAAAAAAAGCCGAAAATCAGTCACGTATAAAAGTGCGTACCGGGTCGAAAAGAAAATGATAAAAAAATATTTCAGAAAAGCAATATACAGCTGAATTTATTCCCGTCAAAACGCCGTTCGGTAAATTTGGTTATCTTTTTTTTACGAAGCTATGTGACTTTTAGTGCAGCAAGAAATATCGACTGGTGTATCCAAACATTTAAGCGACGGTATATATTATATAATACTTTATATATATATAATACTCGAAATATGTGGTTGCGTTAATATATTCGAATATACACTACCAGTCAAAAGTATTCGGACACTTCAGATAACTGCAAAACTTAATATCACTTTGGATCATTGCAAACTTATGGTAGAATAATAATTATTTTACGAAGATACTATAAAGCTCTGTGAAATTACTCAATCATATAGATCTTTATAGTATCTTCGTGAAATAATAAATGAAATGAATTATATTACTCTAACATTATTTGGCAATTATCCAGTGCTCAAAAGTTTTGCGATTATGTGGAGTGTCCGAAAACTTTTAGCTGGCAGTGTATATCTAAATAACATATAATGTTGATTTCTATATGGAACGATAGGGTGTTAATTATAGTCTATTTCATGTTCTGAAGGATTGAAATTGTCGGTTTAGAATTCAACCTCATTCGATTTTTTCTTTTTGTTTTTGTTCGTTTTGTTTTTTTTTTGTTTATTCAATAATGAGTTGATAAATGGCGACGGCCGATTACCGTCGATTTCAAATAAGATGTTTGATTTTTCCTTGTTTTCATTTTTAGCACGTCGAAAATTAAAAAAATATTTCCACGTGTATGTATGAAGCATATTTTTATTTTTTCCCGCTAAATATTATGATATTAACTAACCGCGTCTATTTGATTTTTTTTTTAAATTTGTATTAACTAGATTTTTCATAGAACCAAATTTTTCCTATTGCATTCCATTATTAAAATGATTGATTTTAAAAATGTTTATTTATGTGTACACACACACACACACACACGCGCGCGCGCGCGCGCGCGTGTGTGTGTGTGTGTGTGTGTATGTGTGTTTGAAAAATCTATAGCTTATGTGATACAACAAATAGTTGGAGGTATTCATTTGGTCTCTTATGCCATATCAGCGACCAAAATGTTATAAGCACTCGGTAGCATAGGGGCAGCGGCGCGTAGACGCGGCACCTATATGGTGGAACTCTAACCACACAACAATTGAACAAATTAGAGTATTCGAAAGAAAATGTCTACGAGCATGTCTAGGCATGTATAGATCAACCCACACTGAATACAAACAGCTTATTAGCAACAAGCAAATATACGATCATGCCAATGTCCCAAGAATCGACTCATTCACACTGCGCCTCACTAGAGATTACTTCAGCAAATTACCGCAGATCAACAACGCAACAATTAACTCCCTAAGTAACCAAGACGCACGAGATTCCGAAAGACAAATTAAGATAGGATACACAACGCCGCAAGCATTCCTGTACTGTGACGACAAAGGACTAATACAAAACGCAGACAACATTCCCATTCTGTATCATTGGCGAAGAAACAAGGCCAACAAACGAATCACACTAAAACACAATGACCCAATAACCAACAGAGAAAAATTCACAGGCTCGACAGCAATCCCTACTCGCGATTTCAACGACTTCCACAGACTCAAGTTCGACAGATATTGGTGGCTAAACCGCAACTCAGCCCACATGGGAAATCTAATCATAAGAAAAAGACAATGGAAGCTCAGCAGAGCTAACATGCTGCGGCAATTTAGATATTAAGACTATTCCTGTTATCCTTAGATGTACTTCAACCTGTAAATATTGTAATATATATAGATTTTATTAATTTTAAGATATAAATTTATATACTGACAATCAAAATTATGTTGAGGTTTTTTCCCGTTTTTCCTCAAACTTTACTACGTGCCCGTCAGTGCGCATATATCACTATGGTGACAATACCCCGTAAACAAGTGACAGTTCCTAGTACGATAAATCTATCAATAAGATTAGAAGATAAGTATAATTACACGAGCCCTACAAGCGTGTAGGCATATGTATCAACAAACCCAAAGATGTATGGCTTTTTTTTTATTTGTTTATTGTAACCCCGAACCAAAGAAATGTATAATCAACAACAATAAACATTTTTCAAAAAAAAAAAAAAAAAAAAAAAGCAGCGGCGCGTAGCTATGAATAGGTAGGACTAGGTTCAAATCGCATATAGGGCAAATATTTTCTTCGAAAAAAATCATTTCCAAAGGCCAGGGAATGACGAATTACGATGAAAAATCCTTGTAGCAAAGCTCTCAAATAATGCGTTCATTTTATTTTCGATTTATGAAATATTTTTTGCATATAGTACACTAAGCTTTACAGTGTACATTGTAAGCAAATGAAGATTAATTTGAATCTCATCTTTATTAACATATATAAATATCTTTGAAAGAAATATGATCGTAGTAGGCTGGGAGACAAGGAAGAAAACCTATTTTATTTAAATAGATTCTATATAAATTAATTTTTTGTTTAGCAGTGTACAGTAGGCCGAAATGGGGGGCAGTAGGTTCTGCGGGAGCGCTCGAAGTAGGCCCACCTGAGGTTCCGTAGGTTCAATTGTGACCCTCCCTGACCTCCTTTGAGTCAAAAAGTCTACTTTCTGCCATGCCGGAGGTTCATCGAAGGCTCTAACGCATGGTACTTTCAAACATTGTACCCTCCTTTAGATACCCAATAATCCGCTCACGCCGATTTCTGCTCGCCTTCATTTTGTGGCTTGGACGCGGCTCGAAAATTTCGACTCGGGCACCGTGACGACGCGAAAATCAGGCTTATTGTGAAATAACATTCGTTCGTATGTACGTTGACAAAGTTTTGTGCCAAATTTCATTGCAAACAAATATATTAATAATAGGTTACCTCGAGGAAGAAGAAGAAGGATAAGAAAAAAATCATTATACTTAAGACGTGTGTTTGCCGATGTGATTTTTTCGAACATAGAAGTCTTTCGTCACAGTTTAAATATTCGCATCGTATTGCATCGTATTGTTCCGCTTTATTCAAAACTCCGAGTTGTTTTTGTAATTCTTTTGCACAATGCTCGAAACGTTCAAATGTATCAATGGCATTGCTGTGAAACTGTTGGCCGGTATTAAAAAATAGAAAAATACCCAAACACTAGTTTGGCGTACGTTTAACAAAGAGGGAGGCTGAAAAAGAGATGTTTTCTTATTGCACGAATCCCCCCGTGCGATTGAGATGAAGCTGCTTTTATATTTTTCGACAATAAAGCCCCCCCCCCCCCATTGGGAGTATATTACAGGCTCGTATATGCGGCTCTTCCGTATTCACAGCTACGCGTCGATAAAATCCGTGACAAGCGCGAGAGAAAAAGGGACGATTGAATCATAAATGTTCGTGCTGCAGCGCAGAAAGCGCCAGAATAGAACAAGTGAAAATTCAAAGCCATCCGGCGATTATTTATTATTCGGGTCTCGGAGTGTCGAGGGAACGCGAAAGGTGTGTACGTTGGGGTGGGGGTGATGCCCCGTGAGAATTGGAACACACGCGCGCTCATACCGCGAGTGTGTTGGACTGCGAGTCTGTATATCTCATTAGCATAGGGATATCCTCGGCCTTGGGGCTTTAATGAAAAATGTACGGAAAATAATCAACATGGTATCGTGTTTGCGACCATAATCCTTGATGAAGAACGCGCCATCCTTACCGCGCATGATCGGGACTTATTAGATATACGTTGGATTGTTTTTTTTAACGATCCACAGGAGTTGTCCTTGGAGCTCATTCGAGGCGAAGGTCGGACAAACGTATGCTGTTCGAAGGGGCTTGATTTTCATCGGTTCACTTTAGGCATCGCGTACAGGAGATACAGAACCAGGCAAAAGTAGCCAAAATCTTGCCATACCTAGACGTAAAATCTGTCACAAGTGGCAAAGAATGTTGGCCAAACGGCAATTTCCTAATTTCAAGAAGTTTTCTTTTTTTCTTTTCAACCATTGTAGCATCTTAATTTTCTTTTATTAACTTTATTAGGGTGAAACTCTTGAGAGTGAAATGCCATGCCTCGGGACTGCCGCAATTTTCGAATCGCTCTCAACTGTTTACGGTCGCGAACGAGAAAGTATGCAATGTTTGAGAATGGTCCAATGAATTGCTCTACAATTATGTAGCAACTGCGATGGTGAATTTTTCCAAAAACATCTCCTTTATACACGAACTAGAGACAGAAAAATCTAACGATAAAACATTCTTCGTGATTTGTTGATTGTGCTTTTTCTCACCATAACAGAGAGACACAGAGAAAGAGAGAGAGAGAGAGAGAGAGAGAGAGAGAGAGAGAGAGAGAGAGAGAGAGAGAGAGTGATTGGTTGATTGATTGATTGATTGATTGGGTTTATTATGCCCTAGTGTCACACTTGTGGGCATACATTAATTTACAGTTAAAGAATAATAATAAAAATAATAGTACAAAATAATAAGCAATATAATAGCAAAAATATACAAAAATAAACAAAAATAAAAGTATAAGAAGCGGTATAATGAAAATGAGGATGTTAGTAATAATAAGGTAATAATAATAATAATGATAATAATAATCAGGATAATCATCATGATGACGGTACAACGCCAAAGTACACGAAGAATAGTATTGGTAATAATTTAAAAATAACAGAAAGAAAATATTCACGGTTGTTATCGATTATTTATAAATCATGTTCGAGCAAGTAGGCGAAAAGTTTTTCCTTAAAAACGAACAAGGAGGTTGCAGTAACAATAAATGGGCTCCCAAATAATTAGCATTAAACTGTGCTATATGCAGAGAACTTAAGTTAGATGGCAAACCGTTCACAGAAGGGAATGATAGACTATGGACCACTGGTAGTCACGCAATCTTGGCCAAGTCGGCTTCAGTCCGAATTTCTATCACAGGAGAACCATCGAATTCACGAGCACGAATGACGCCAGAGCGTACCCATACATGTTTATACTTGGCAGCCGCCACCTTGGACTTAGCCCCGCAAAACAGCCGATAAGTAGCAGTAGGCAAAAATTGATTGATATAGATACTCCCTCGACTCTCAATTCCAAAAACCTCACTTACGAGCAATTCTTTTTTCGCATGTTTTTTGGAGATGACATGATCACGATTGGCAGTGGATTTAAGTGCAACCAGTAAAGATTTGGACGATGAATGAGAAGTCGTTGACCCATCGGCTCTATCGCCAACTGCTGACTGACCTTTAGGTGCTAGCACGCGAATGTCAAGCACATCACCTAATAGATGTGAAATTCCAAGGGACGCAAAAACTTTACTAACTAGCGACTCGTTTGAGTCGGTAATCATCGTCGGTAAATTGGCCAGAAAAATTTCAGCGGAAGGCTAAATGTAGTTTGCACCAGTGATGAATTTAAGTTTCTCCAGTTCGAGGGCCAATCGAGTATTACTAGCTTCTAAACGAGCGTTGCTAGCTTCCAAACGAGCGCTGCTAGTTTCCAAACGAACTATTGCATCGTTATGTTTATCAACCTTGGCAACAAGTTCAGGTAGACAATTGAGTTTTTTAGACAGATCGTCATTAACTATAGTTTGATGTGATATTATATCGGACAATTGCTTGTTTGTTGCATTTATATCTGGCATAATTTGCATCATGCGGTTTACGAGCTCCTCATCCATGTTTCCCGAGCCGGGGAGATTATCCCTCAAGTTAGGTGAAACAAACACACTTGGCGATAAATCCGCGTAATTCTGAGACTCAAGACTACAAGCAGCGTTTGCTGTTTCTTTAGACAAATTGGATAGAGATGATTTTTTTCGAAGAAAATATTTGCCCTATATGCGAATCGAACCTAGTACCTACCTACTCATAGCTACGCACGCTGCCCCTATGCTACCGAGTGCTTATTACATTTTGGTCGCTGATATGGCATAAGAGACCAAATGAATACCTATAACTATTTGTTGTATCACATAAGCTATATCAATTAGTTGATATCATTTCGATAATTAGAGAGTTTTATCGAATAACATGCTATAGATTTTTCAGACAAACTCATATATATATGTGTGTGTGTGTGTGTGTGTGTGTATATATATATATATATGTATATATATATATATATATATATATATATATATATATATATATATATATATATATATATATATATATATATATATAATATATATATATATATATATATATATATATATATATATATATATATATATATATATATATATATAGAATGAACTTTATTGTAAAGTATCATATTTCCTATGAGAACCCACTTGGAAAATATCGCGATATCAAAATTCGCGGAATGGTAACACTAATAATGAGAAAAACATTTTTTTCAATGTTAATCAAATGGGAAACCTTCAATTTTGATTCGCGACCTCTAAATATTTTTTGACAACACCCCCCTTTCACGAAACTTCGTTTTTGGGTACCGACTAAAGGTTTTCGGGCACGATGGGTCAAAAAAAAAAGTTGTCCTGAAACGAATCACCCTAATATATATATATACAATTCCTCTCTCTCCACATTCTCTACCCCTACGCCTCTTTGATATGAGTGTTGCAATAAAGATGGACCATTAGTTCAATCAAATAGAAAAATGGTTAACTCTACGAAAATTCTATTTAAGGTAAATTAACTAGATCCATTCAGTGAACTTGACTAAATTGATTTTTTGAACAGATGAAAATGTTGAACTGATAAAACCGAATGACAGGTTCATTAGGATCAAATAAAATATTTAGTTATTGGACGATATTAAATAGATTGATCTGAATAAATAAACATATTTGAAATCAATAATTTTAATAATGGAATGCAATAGAAAAAATTTGGTTCTATGAAAAATCTAGTTAATTCAAATTTAAAAAAAGCAAATAGACGCGGTTAGTTGATATCATAATATGTAGCGGAAACAAATAAAAATATGCTTCATACATACACGTGGAAATATTTTTTTTATTATCGACGTGCTAAAAATGAAAATAAAGAAAAATCAAACATTTTATTTGAAATCGACGGTAATCGGCCATCGCCATTTATCGACTCATTATTGAATGAACAAAAAAAAAACAAAAAGAACTAGAACAAAAAGAAAAAAAGGAAAAATCGATTGAGGTTGAATTCCAAACCGAGAATTTCAATCTTTTAGAACATGAAATACACTATAATTAACACCCTAACGTTTCATATAAATATCAATATTATATGTTATTTAGATCTACACTGCCAGCCAAAAGTTTTCGAACACTCCACATAATCGCACAACTTTTGAGCGCTGGATAATTGCCAAATAATGTTAGAATAATATATTTTATTTCGTTTACTATTTCACGAAGATACTATAAAGGTCTATATAATTAATTAATTATACAGAGCTTAATAGTATTTTCGTAAAATAATAATTATTCTACCATAAGTTTGCAATTATACAAAGTGATATTAAGTTTTGCAGTTACCTGAAGTGTCCGAATATTTTTGACTGGTAGTGTATATTCGAAAATATTAACGCAACCACATATTTGGAGTATTATATATATATATATATATATATAGTATTATTATATAATATATACCGTCGCTTAAGAATTTGAATACACCAGTCGACATTTCTTGCTGCACTGAAAGTTACATAGCTTCGTGAAAAAAAAAGATAACCAAATTTACCGTACGGTGTTTTGACGGGAACAAATTCAGCTTTATTTTGCTTTTCTGAAATATTTTTTTATGAATTTTTTTTCGACCCGGTACACACTTTTGTACGTGACTGTTTTTCGGCTTTTTTTCGACCATTGAGAATTTGGCGCATGACTTATGCAAAAAAAAATTGTCACGTTTATCCATGATAAACTTGAACGGGGTAGCAGGAGCTCCATTTTCGTGTTTTATAAAGTTTCGTACGATTTTTGTTCGCAATGTTATTTCATTTTTTGCTCAAAAAGACTAATTCTAGACAATGCAATATAACTCAAGAACTAGAGGGTTTAAGAAGAAATGTCAAGGATGAAAAACGTCGCGTAAGCTTATACTGGATAGCCTGGCATTTTTTTTAATTTTCCTGTGAGATTTTCTCTCACAGAAAAAGTTGTGACGCCCATCAATCCGATAGAATTGGAGTGAGACTGTATATACGAGCATTCTTTTATGAATCGCCTATAAAATAATAATAAATCGATATTGACCAAATTTGATTGTTTTCACATATTAATATTGCACTAATAATTTGATTAGGGGAGGATGTATTTTTTATTAATTGTGTAGTGTTTATTCATCATCTGATAATGCATATTTACCTGTACCTGAACGGGTTACCGATCAGGCCACAATGGAGTGATGATGGACGAGATATCGAATTTGGGCCGAAAGCAGGTTAGGTGGGGTCGAGGCAACGGTTTGAGATTGAAAACAGGTTAAGGAGGCCTCTGTTCTGCACGTTTCACTGAAACTGGTGGTCAAAAGAAGGTTTGGGAGGTCTAACAGAGGCTACACTGGACCAAGAGGAGGTCTCTTCGTGGCACTGAACTCGACAAATGGGGTTTCGTCGGTTCAACGGAAGCTGGCGGCTTATATATTACAAAAGAAATGGGTCCTGCGAGGGTTCAGAGGGGGCTAAACATTTTGGCTTGAGCGACTCTTCTCATTGGGATCCAATTGGATTCCTCGATGTTGCCCGATAAACGCCGTTTGACATAAGAAAGAGGGGCGCGTATGGGAATCCAATAGGATCTTAACGACGATTT
>CALYCA010000189.1:0-21662 GCA_944452715.1 Ophion slaviceki | reverse complement strand
GAAGACTCTCGCCGGTAACGTCCACCGATGGAATATTAATTATCAACGTTTCACCCTCCATTATATTTCACTTCCTCTCGCGTGCAGGAAACTCTGCGATCTATGGACGGCAATAAAAATTTATAACGCGCATCGTTCACGGGGAAGCCCTGAAAAAATGTTCCTTCGATGACGTATCGTGGACGTGACTTTGGAGACGAATTTTTACGAGAACACTCAGCCAAGATTTTATGCACTCACTGACAGCTCGATTTTCTCGAAACATCTCGACGTGAATTTTCTACCGTGGTGTTTGTGTGTGTGCGCGCATGAAGAATTACTGCGATAAATTGCTTACGGTGATTCGAGATTGTCCTGAAGTTTGCATCGTTGGGTAGCAACGAAAATTCTCTTTTGTTGGGATGTTGAATAAGTTCTCGCTGATTTTTTTGTGAAAACTAATATTTTTTCTCATCTGAAACTAATATTTTTTTTATCCGAAACTAATATTTATTTTAAAACTATATTTTTATTACTATTCTTATTACTATTACTATTATTATCTAATATTTAACTTAAATTTAATAAAGTTATTAAATTTGAGTAATTTGATTTATAAAATATTCAAGATTTTAAATTTATTAAATATCTAAAATATTATTATCTAATATTTATCATAAAACTATATTTTCGTGAAAAATTTATTTTAAAATAATGGTTCCTAATGCTTTCAAACGTTTCTAAACTGTTGTGTGATCAACTCCTAATGATTCTGCAAGTTCAGCTAGCGTCTGACATGAGTCTCCATGAAGCAACGCCGCCAATTCAACACATCAAAATCATTATTTTTGAAGCGTCTAAAATAATCAATGCTTAAGGGGTTTTCTCACTTTAAACGCTAAAAAAGGCTATTTTTATGAATTTTTTGATAGGTTTATATTATAGATATCGATATAAAAGTTGTTAAACTTAATAAATACACTTTCGAAATACATTTTTTTAAACTGTTATGCATTTATGTAACCCAAACAAACTTTAAACGCGTTTTTCTCGAAACAACGTTTATCGACGGCTTGTTGATAAAATCTTCGAACCTACTGAACCGATCCTTATAAAATGTTAACCATATATTATTTACAACTATAGCTACAGCGCATATCAAGGATTTTTTCAAACTGATATTTACTATTTTTTGTTGCCGAAAACCAATAATTATAATTTTCTTTTATTTGCAAAATTTCCTCTGGCATATTTGCCCTACGAAAATCACGCAAACATTTTTTCGGTTTCTTATTTAGCGATCCACAATAAAATTGAAAGCATGATTTCGGATAATAAAAATAAGAAACTGAAAGGAATGTTCGTTTCAAGATCCTTGTCAGAAATCTGAAGCCCAAATTTGCCGGATAAGATTCTGGATACCGAAGAAAATAAAGAAATTTAAAAAAAGAGAGGGAGAATTTTCATTGCAACGATGCAAGCTTCAACCTCGTCGAAATGTAATTTGCCTCGGCGCGATTGAAAGGAGATTATGTTCAACGAATTCGTTCTTGCCGCGACGGATGAGAACCGCTGTTACTCCTCCGCTGCACCTCCGGCAGCACGAGTATATGCCCGTGGCCCGATATAATTAGCGTGTTTAACTCTGATTTATAATGACGCTGGAAACGCCTACCGTCGGTGTACCGAGGGCACACTACCGCGTGCCGCTCGGCGAAACTACCACAGGGAGATGAAAACAAAATGCACGTCTATTACTATACCCTGTCGTTGTTACACTACTCTATCTATACATAGACGCAATCCGTCTCGGCAGTAAGTGATTGCTGTATCTGCATTCGAGAGTTGTAATAATAACAATAATAACACAATAATAATACCAAAAACAAAAATGATGATAACAACAGCATCACTGCCAATTAAAATAGGGCTGAAGTCATGATACTGAAGTTTTCATCGTTGGAATGCAACAATATTTTTTTCTTTTTAATCGCTCCATTTTTCATGCCCATTTATTCCGTGAAAAAGCAGTCAAATGTTTCCCTGTATTTTCATTAGAAGATGTATTATGCCAATTTGCAAGAGAAGGCTCTGGATAATGATCAAAATTGAAAAAAATTAAAAACGAATGCAACGAAAATTTGACAGCCCAATTTTTTTTTGGCCAAATTTGGACTACGTAAATCACTTTTTTAGGCTTATCAGAGACAACTTAAATATGCAAGAAAAGTTGTTGGATGATGAAGAAAATGGAGAAAAAATTATAAAATTACAAATAATGTTCGTTGCATGGTTGGAACGCAACGGAAATTATCTTCTATTTTTAAATTTCATTATTATCTAAAATCATACCCTGCCATTTTTTTGTAGCTAAATAAGAATCCGAAAAAAAATTCGCACAATTTTTGTACTCAAATTTGCCGAATGAAATTTGGAAAATAAAAAAAAATCATTTTTTTTGCATTGCAACGTTGCAAACTTCAACGTAATCAATTGAAATAACGACAATAAAAACAATCATGAGAACCATTCGGGAAGAGATGAAAGATCGTAATGATAATAACGCGATATTTTAAATTGATAGCATGAAACCATCGAATGAGAGACGATAAAAAATTTCATTATTATCCAAAATCATACGTTGCCATTTTTTTGTAGATAAATAAAAGTACGAAAAAAAATTTCGCACAATTTTTGTACTCAAATCTGCCGAAGGAAATTTGGGAAATCAAAAAAAATCATTTTTGTTGCATTCCAACGTTGCAAACATCAACGTAATCAATTGAAATAACGACAATAATAACAATCATGAGAACCATTCGGGAAGAGATGAAAGATCGTAATGATAATAACGCGATGTTTAAAATTGATAGCACGATACCATCGAATGAGAGATGAAAAAAAATAATAATAACACGAAGTCTAAAATTGTTAAAACAGAACCATCGAAGGGAATATTCAAAGATAATGATAATGCTGATGGCAGTAATAATAATTGCGGAACGCGAGTGAGGAATAAAAGACAATAACAATACTAATAGTGGAACCAGGTGGGCACGTAAGGGAAAGGTCCAGGTGGAACAGATCCAATATGGCGGATCGATACTTTGAAAAAAATATAAATATGATTTCGGGTATTCTGAATAAAAAACCACTTTAGAATATTCTAAAAGCAGGGCCATTGAATGAGAGTTGAAAAATATAATGATAATTAAAAAAATAACAATACAATAAACCATTAAACCATTAAACTATAGTTTAATGGTGTTGAAATTGGCATCCTTAAAATCCGACGAAACTCCTTTTTTATCATTTTATTTATACATTTTTATTATTATCCAAGATATTTTCTCGCCACTTTATGTTGTAATTTTCTAATAAGAATGAAGTTGAACTTTGCATCGTTCGAACACAACGAAAATTAATATTTCTGGATTCCTTTGATTCCTTTTGGTAAATTTTGCCTAGAACAATCCTTCAACCATTTTTTGAGATTTTGGTTCTGCATCTACAATATAAATCTATAAAAAAAGATCGTCCATAATAATAAAAATCTTAAAAATAAAATGCGCAAAAGAACTTTCGTTGCGTTCCAACGATGTCAACTTCAACACCATTGGTAAGAATCCTAAAGGATGTTCAACTAATTTTCGTAGCCCAATTGCACTGAACAAAAATTTCCACACTAAAAAAAATACGGTGCGATCCAACGGTGCAAACTTCAGAGATGACATTGTCTGTATAAACAGCACTATTTATCGTATCGTGAAAAATAAAATTTAAAAATAAAATTTAGGTACAAATTTTTTTTTTGCCAAATTTGGGCTACGACACTCACTCAAACGGTTTTTTTAGGATTCTCATCAGAGATTACATCAGAGATCTACGGTGTCAATTGGCAAGAAAAGATTTTGGATGACAAAAAAAACGGAGATATATTTTTTTATATTTCTTGCATTCCATCGATGCAGACTGCATCGTAATAATAATGATACCTTACTATCGTTATTATACTTGTGATTGTCTATGCACGTTATTGTTTGGAAACGCATGACGTCACGACGAGACGTTTGGGCAATGTTCGTGTGTGTGGGTAATTCGTCGTTTGCACTCTGAATGCCGAGTACACAAGATCACGGGCGGAGGGGGGGGGGGGGGGGTATTTAAAAAAAGACTTCTCACACAGCTAAATTGCCTCTCTGGCGTCAGCGACGACGAGAAGCAACACTCGGGACTGTGATCAATTCCATTTTTCTTTCTGCCTCTCATGTGTTTTTTAAGCAAATTTACTAAAGCTTTGTGCTGCTTCTTGTCGGTGTTTTTTCCCCTCGTTTTTCGCTCGTTCCTCTCTCTCTCTCTCTCTCTCTCTCTCTCTCTCTCTCTCTCTGTCTCTCTCGCTCTCTCTCGAGTTCTCGATGAGAAGTACCTGCAGCCTCGTGTGAGGAGCTACCGAAGGATGAATAGATGAGGAAGGGGGGAAATCACCTTTTCAGGTAGCTAGACGAAACATAATCGTCAAGGTCGGATTTCGAGACTCTGAAAAAACTCCAATTTTTTTTCCAAATCGCAGACGACGATTCTCAAAAAAAAACAAAAAAGAATATCGTTTAAAAAAAAACACGAAATCTTCGACTGGATGTTGGCTTTTTTCTCACTTTGCATTTTTTTTCTATCCACAAAGAGCTTCCATACACGCGAAATTTGTGGCGAATTCGTGATTCATCTTTTTTTTGGCCGAATGAATTTTTCTCGAAATGGCGCATGAATAAACTGACGCGGAGATTTTTTTTTGGTCTCAACTTTTTCGTACAAAAATACACAGAGTGACGTATACGCGTCGCGTGATAGGTTTGTACACTCTGCGATTTTATTTTACGGCTTTTCGTTCATTTTGGAGTTTTTTTATCCGCGGAATATTGCTTCGAGAGAGAATAATAAAAATGAAAATTCCAACAAATCTTTTGAAGGATGTTTTTGTGCTTTTTGTTATTGTAAATGCATTTGTTCGTACGAAAAATGCCTAGTTTAATAACATAAATGACAATAATCGTAATAATAATGTAACAATAAGACTAATATCGCTGTTATTATTATGAGATTATGGATATAATTATTGTTATTGTTTGATATGTTGATGAAATTATTTCTGTTATTTTGTTACTATTATTAATATTAATCGTATTATAATCAATACTGGACATTGATGATAGTATTATTTAAATAATAATAATAATGTATAATAATAATAACATCGCGATTGTTGTTATTATGATTCCTGCGGTTATTATCGTAGTTACGTTATTATCATAGGTCTCGGAAGATATAACCTGTTCTCGTACAGTCACTACCAAAACGCATCAAGTTCAAAGTCGTTCTCGCAACTGTTCACAAGCCGTTTCATTTAGACTCAAAAAGATCCCAAAAGAAAGAGAGGGAGACAAATTACCATAATAATAACAAAGATGCAAAAATAGATGAGAAAGAATTCACGTTTCGTAAAAACGAAAAAGATCGACGCGTACATCGAAAACTGTCGAACGTTAAAAAAAATGTATATAAAAAATCAAGTGGACAGAGAGAAGAAGGGATTGAAGTTTGCATCACTGAAATTCAACGAAAATTCGTTTCATTTTCTCATTTTCATGATTATCCAAAATCATATGTTGCAAATATTTTTGTAGATCGCTAAATAAAAATCAAAAAAAAAAGATTGCGTGCTTTTCGTGACTCAATTTGGCCAAAGGAAATTTGGACGATAAAAAAAGGCATTTTTGTGGCGACCAAAGTTGCAACGATATTTTTTCTCTATTTCTACTTTATTTGTTTTTATCATTATTCAAAGTCTTTGTCTTGCAAATTGAAGTCACAAATTCTATTGAATAAGCAAAATTCTTAGTTTAATAAGCAATTAAACAAATTTCTAATAAGACAACGTAGGTACGTTTCAGCGATTGTAACAGCGCAAAGCGACCAAAAAAATTGAGTAATTAGAAGAAATTAACTTTCGTTGCATTCCAACGATGCAAACGTCAATGTCATGAAAAGCGTGACTGCAAAAGAAGCTAAAGATAATTTATTTTCTTTGTTTTTGTTCTCGAAGTGCTCTCACATTTGGCCAGGACTGTACGGTCGTTGGTAAATCGTTTGGTCGAATCCTCAATGAGTTGCCAAAGAGAGAGAGAGACAGAGAGAGAGCGAGAGGCAGAGGGAGAGGGAGAGAGAGAGAGGGAGAATCTGTTCGCGCGTTTGAAAGAGGCCGGAGGAGTTTTGTGAGTCGAAAATACCAAAGAGGCTGTGAGGAACGTGGCTCGTTCTCGTCGTCGTGGTGGTTAGCATGTAAGAGCCGCAGTTGTTTTTTCAATGGACTCTGACGGTGTCGAAGTTTGCATCGTTGGAACGCAACGAAATTTCTCTTCACATTTTATTTTCCATATTTTTATTATTACCGAAGATCTTTTATTTACACATTTATATTTTAGATCACTGAGCAAATATCTAAAAAAATGGTTGAAGGATTTTCGTAGGCAAAATTTATCAAAATAAATGTTAAAAAATCATAAATATTAAAAATAATAATATTAACTATAATAAATCCAAATAAAATGGGATTGAAGTTATGATATTGAAATTTGCATCGTTGGAATGCAACGAAAGTTTGACAGCCCAATTTTCTTGCCAAATTTGGGCTACCTAATTCACTTTTTTTCAGGGTTATCATAGACAATATAAATTTGCAAAAACAATGTTGAATGATAAAGATGGAGATTTTTTTTTATTACATAGCTTATAAATAAATAAATAATAATTTTATAAATATTTTTGTTTGTTGCGTTCCAATGACGCAAACTTCATCATGGACTCGGCACTTTCTTCGGGATTGAACGAGACATCGGTAAAAAGAGAGGAACCGCTTACTCGGCGCGCAGTCGTCAACGTTGCGCGGGCCTCGTACCGACTGTCGTTAAAATCGATCGCGTAAGATCCGAAGAAAAAGAAGAAGAAGCGGAAGAAGGCAAAAAACGACGCGCAACAAAGAGAAACGAAGCAGACTGCGAAATATCGTTAGCCCGAGAGGACGACGTCATCGCAATGAAAGAAACAAAAAAAAGAAGAAAATTCTTTTCGTCTGCGAGCATGACATCGCCCACGTACGAGTGTCGTAATAATTATTCCGAGATAACGAAAGAAGAAAAGAAAGAGTGGAAAAAGGCCTCCCACGTCGAGGCGTGTGCACGATGATATTCATTGATAACGTTGACGAGATGATAAAACGAGCGCATAATGCATTATTATCGCACTTGCAACGCAAACGATCGTACGATTACTTCGCAGCCGATTTTTACCCACGGTTCGACGTCGTTTCGACACGAATGATCGCATGGTCTTGAAGCTTGCAACGTAACCCAACGAAATTTTTTTTTATCATTGGAAATGCTTTTACTATTGAAGATGCTCTTAAAACTGGGTATGGTTGGTGAGGATGGCTGGGTATAAGGGTCTGAGTTAGCTGGATGTCACGCGAACGTAACGCTACCCCCACTCCACTGCCACTGTGGGGGGGAGCTGCGATATGTTGAATGCCTGTGATTGGTTGAAAAATGCCCTCTCCCTACCCAATTCTAATCTAGCTATTAATTTTTAAAATATATATTACAACTTATATTACATAAATTATATAACAATTATTATGCAAACAAACTCAAACAAACCCAAAAAAATCCAAACAAATTACGTTGAAGTTTGCATCGTTGGAGTGCAACTATTTTTTTTATACATTTTTCATTTATTCATTTTCAAAGCGAGGTCGATAACTTCTATTAAGAACACGTAAAACTGTTGAAGTTGTGTTTACGGTAAAAGAAAATTCGAACAATTGAAAAGAATTGATTTTCGTTGCATTCCAACGGTGCAAACTTCAACATCATCCCAAACAAATCCAATTATATACTTCAATGTATCAATATATTTAGAAAAACAATAAAAACCAATTCATATTATTTACATGTACCGGTATTTTGTTACCTGAAAAGTCTGATTAAATTTTAAATGCCATGAAATAGTTGCACTTTGTGCAATATCTGTAGATTTTTTCTATATTTTTCTTATGACCCAAAATATTTTGTTGCACATTTGCATTGCGGGAATTAAAAAAAGTTCTATAAAGTGGTTTGGTCATTCTCGTAGCCTAAAACTGCCAAAAAAATCGACGATAACGAGGTAACGATAAGAAAAAATATATATATTCCGTTGCACGCCGACGATGCAAAGTTCAACATCATCGCATGCTGTTGAAGTTTGCAACGTTGGAGTGCAACGAAATTGTTTTTTACATTTTCTTTTTTATATTTTTGGTGTTGAAATTTGCATCGTTGGAACGCAGCGAAAGTTCTCTTTGACATTTTATTTTTCATATTTTAATTATTATGGAAAATCCTCTTTTATAGATTTATATTGTAAATCGCTAAATAAATATCTTTAAAAATGATCGAAGGATTTTTGTAGGCAGAATCTGCCAAGAGACATTAAAGGAATTCAAAGATATTAATTTTCGTTGCATCTAAATGTTTCACACTTCAAATTAATCGCAGCATTGAAAAAAGAATATGAGGTTGAAGGGTTGCATCATTGGAATGCAACGGAAATGAATATTTCCGAATTCCTTTAATTTCTTTTGGCAGATTTCGCTTACGAAAATCTTTCAGCCATTTTTTAAGATCTCCATTTAACCATCTACAATATAAATCTATTAAAAAAATATCTATAATAACAAAAATATGGAAAATAAAATGTAAAAAAGAACTTTCGTTGCGTTCCAACGATGCAAACTTGAGCACCATAAAAGGATTTGAAAAAAAAATCAAATAATAATCACCGTCGGTGAAGAATCGTACAATGAAAAAAAAAAGTCAGCCGTGGAAATTGAATTATGGCTGAGGAATTATATTACGCTGGCACGTATATTGTGTACATAGACACAATGCTTTTCTAATCACTATGCGGTGATTAATTTTCCTCTTTTGCGCTCACGGTTTCGCTCTCGCCCCGTCTATCTTCCTCTCGCCCTCTCTCAATCCATTATCTCGATAACAAGACACTCGTGCACTCATCGTCGTCGGCGTTGTTTCGCGGAATTCCTACGTCGATTTGAGTAATTGTTAGCTTTAAGGCGCACTTTGTTCAACAATGATATAACCAGCGAGGGAAAAGGAGACAGAAAGAATGGGCGGGGGAGGAGAGGGAAAGAGAGAGTAATACTTTTACTCTCCAGCGTGTTGCACACTCGGGAGGATGTATATAGAAAAGTACTTTTGCGATAAGAAATGTGTTCCGTCTCTCTCGTGACAGTGTGATGATACATCAGGCTGTTGGGATCTCGATTGTAATCGGTCGACCCGTACTCAGGAAGATGCCCGCGAAATTAATTTTCCTTATTCGCTCGAGAAGAAAAAAATTAATACACCGCAATTTATCGACAATGCAAATTCATCAGCGGAGGCTGAATAATAATAATAATAATAATAATAATGCTGAGGCTCAAAAAATAACATCAATGAAATGTTGATCGAGGACTCACACGTAGAAGAAATTTTGTCAAATGTCGATTTTTGGTTTTCGATGGATTATGACAAAATATGGCATTTAAAAAATGCTCTTTGAAAATTTTAAGTCGATCCTTCGATATTCAACTTTGTGAATATCGAGCGCGAGAGAGAGAGAGACGAGAACACGCGGGTGATCGCTGTTATTAGCCTCCTCGACATCAACGGCAGTTTCTCTCTCTCTCTCTCTCTCTCTCTCTCTCTCTCTCTCTCTCTTCGTATTTCTTTCTCTTGGACAGCCAAGCAAAAGGGGTGAGTGCATTAGAGTCCGATCCATCTTGAGCGTAACGATAGCTCCGCGCGATTACATCTCAGCACGTGCGTGAGTCCCCTTGCGGTACAGTCGTCGACCAAAGTTCTCTGGCACTGAGCCCGGTACGCAACGATGACAACAATGACGAGCATTCTTTCTATTTCTTTCAACTGACCTCTTGCAGTAAAAAAACAATTATTATCTACTGTACAAATGGTGCAGTCTCGAAAGTTAGACGATAAATGCGTTATATATTATTTTCTTCAATAACAACAATGAAAATAATAATATTGAATATATCATGTTCTATTTATATTCTCATTTGCTATATTGATCTGCAGATTTTTATGTTATTTTTATTATTTTTATTCATGTTTTTTATATTTTTTTTATTTTTGTTATATCGTTTTTACATTTTTTTTGTTTTCATATTTTAATTATTATAGGGGATCTTTTTGTACATTATTTTAGTCGATTGCTAAATAAATATCTAAAAAAGTGATCGAAGGATTTCTGCAGGTAAAATCTGTTAAAAGGAATTAAAGGAATTCCAAAATGTTAATTTTCATTGCCTTCCAACGATGCAAACGACGCCTTTGACGACATGAATTTTGTTATTTTCGTATAGAACATATAAACGACAATGTTTATAATATTATGCAGATACATTATAAAGTTACAATGAAGTTATAATAATATCTAACTAAACACTAATTCGATAGTGTTTCTTGAATACCTATGAATATTATTGTTGTTATTGTGTTAAAGTGATATATAATTTTTTTTTATTATTCTGACCCTCATTTTTATTATTATACTTTTATTTATATAATATTATTATAATAGTAGTTATTAGTAATAACGGGTTACATCTAGCTGGTGGCCGGAAAAACGAGGAGTTTTTGTGAATTGTTTATAGGAAAACGTGTGCAGGTTTATAACTTTTTTTTCTTTACATTAAAGCGTACAGTTTTCAGTATCTTTACTTTTTGTATTGAAAAATATTCATAAAGATGGTAGATACAGTGGTTTGTGGAAACAGCTCTTTAATAAACGTGCTTCGTGGTGACCACTGCTCCTCGGAAACAAATACTCGAATATCGAAAAATCAAGCGCCTTTAATTTTTGCTTGGAATCATCTAGTGCTCGGACGAAGTATTTAATAAAATATTGATTTTTTTTTAATAGCCACAATTCAAAGTGAAAGTATCGACTTTCTGTGAAAAAACGATCTATTTTCAATGATTAAAAACGATGCACCGAAAAAAAGAATTACTTCGTTCAAGCTCGGCTTTTTGATATGCAAAAGAAGCTTGTCAAATTTGAAGGTGATTTGAATTTGAATTTGGAGTGATTTTTGAGATATCATGGTCGCCGATTTTGAAAAACTCATTTTGAAAAAAAGCGAAGTTTGCCGGTTCGCGGAACCTATCTATAAACGCCAATAATTCGCTGAGAGAGAGAGAGAGAGAGAGAGAGAGAGAGAGAGAGAGAGAGAGAGAGAGAGAGAGGGGGAGAGAGAGAGAGAGAGAGAGAGAGAGAGAGAGAGAGAGAGAGAGAGAGACAGAGACAGAGACAGAGACAGAGACAGAGACAGAGACAGAGAGAGAGAGAGAGAGAGAGAGAGAGAGAGAGAGAGAGAGAGAGAGAGAGAGAGAAACTGCCGTTGATGTCGAGGAGGCTAATAACAGCGATCACCCGCGTGTTCTCGTCTCTCTCTCTCTCGCGCTCGATATTCACAAAGTTCCGCGAGACCTGCTCGACGAGCAATTATTAGTAACACCGATCACTGGAGAATGACGATCATTGAAAATTGAGGGAGCACGTAACGCGAAGATTGGCGTATCACGTTGTGTCTACGTTCTGCGACGTCGATCCGACAATTCTTTGTATTTCTTTCTCCTTATCTTCTTTACTCTCAAACACGTGCGCAGGTTTTTTCTTTTGCTCGCCGAACAACGCAACGAGCCGATGATTTATAGAATTTGAATTACGAACCGCGGAGTTCCGTAAAGAAACATGGTGTTCAAGTTTGCATCGCTGGAAAGCAATGAAAATGATTTTTTTGTCCACTTCCCAAATTTCCTTGGGCACATTTTTGCTGCGAAAATCACGGAAACATTTGTTAGGATTCTTATTCAGCGATCTACAAAAAATTTGCTAAGTTTGATTTTGGATAATAAGGGAAATAAGAAATTGAAAAGAATTTTCGTTCCATTCAATCGACAAATCAAAGATATAGGTATATTTAGCGATCTACAATAAAAATCTATTAAAAAAGAAACGTGCCATAATAATAAAAATATTGAAAATAAAATGTAAAAAGAACTTTTGTTGCGTTTCAACGATAAAAACATCAACGCCATACTTCAACTCCATAAAGAAACATGGGATGGAAGAGTCTGCAGGCTGTGATTTGCCTGTCTGGAAATGTCAAATTGATCGACGCGATGTTTTCCTGACGTTTTTATCGCACGACGGAAATTCGTATTTTTGGGCTGGCCAACATTTAATTTTCGGCGACTCAGGCTAAGAACTCCAATCGAACGACTTTCAAGATCTTCGTTTGAAATCGATAAACCCGAATCCGCCAACGAACTTTTCGGTACGAAATGAAGTAAATAATAAAATAAGAAATATAAAAGAAAAAAAATTGACGAAAAAAAAAGAAAAATTGTTGCATTTGACACTTCAACGTGGCCAAGAAAAAAAACGCCGAAAGCGAGCTTTCATTACTTTTGTCCTACCACGAAAAAGTCCATCAATGATACATCCGTTTCAATTTACCACGTCACGACAATCTATTCGAAAAATGTCCAATTTTTCGTCCGCTACGGTGAATCCCGCCACCCTTGTACGTAGTCGCTCCATGAGGGTGTAGAATAAACCCTACTGCGCACGTGCGAGCCGAGGGGGATGGACAGAGGCACGGGTAAGTTGGCGGGGGAGGATGGGGGGTGGGAAAGCTCTTTGTTCTGTTGGAGTAGGGCTGAAAAGCAGAGGTGGTTATAATATCCGCTGTGCACATTTATGTATTCATGTACAAAGAGAGAGAACGAGAGAGAGAGAGAGAGAGAGAGAGAGAGAGAGAGAGAGAGAGAGAGAGAGAGAGAGAGAGAGAGAGAGAGAGAGAGAGAGAGAGAGAGAGAGAGAGAGGGAGAGAGAGAGAGGGAGAGAGAGAGGGAGAGATGGACCGAGGGGGCAAAAATGGGTGAATTACAACAAAATCCGTTCAATACCCGAATCTGATACTATCTCATTCCCGCTTTCGCACGATTTTCCAACAATTGCCTTCCAGACGGCTACGATAAATGTCATCGCGTAGACTCGATATATAGTGTTCAATAAAGCAAAAAAAAACTAATTACGATTGTACAAATCTGTACTGTAGTCTCAATTGCGCACATTCGCACCGAAAATGTAATCATCTTCATCATTATTTCATTATTATTACTATTATTATATTAGGAGTACAACTTTGCAGTGACCGTTTTACTTAGAGAGCCACTGCGGCCGAAGTAGTGGCCCTAGCTCAATATAAAAAGTGGCATTTTAAACTAGAGGCTCTGCCAATGTAAACAATTTTAAAAAGCTAACGGATACGTGTATGCATTATAAAGTTATAGGCACTCAAACATGGCAACCTACGAACCGAATTCTCAGCATTTGCGGGAGGTTATGATTTACTTCTTCAACATCAAGAAATCTGCGGCTGAGGCCCACCGTTTGCTTGTAGATGCTTACGGGGAGGATTCTATTAGTCAGAAAACGTGTCGGCAGTGGTTTCAACGCTTCCAAAGTGGAGATTTTGAGGTCGAGAACAAGCATGGTGGCGGAAGGCAGAAAATTTTTGAAGACGGGCTGACAGCTGGGCGTTGTGTACTATGAGCTGCGCAAACCATCCGAAACCATCACAGGGGAACTCTACCGATGTCAGTTGATGCGCTTGAGTAAGGCACTCAAAGAGAAACGGCCACAATTCAACGAAAGACATGACAAGGTGATACTGCAGCATGACAATGCCCGACCCCATGTCGCAAATGTCGTGAAAAAGTACTTGGAAACGCTGAAATGGGAGTTTTATCCCACCCGCCGTACTCTCCAGACATTGCCCCTTCCGACTATCACTTGTTCCGGTCAATGGCACACGATTTGGCTGACCAGCACTTCGGTACTTACGAAGAAATCAAAAATAGGGTCGATTCCTGGATTGCCTCCAAGGACCAAGACTTTTATCGACGCGGGATTCGAATGCTACCTGAAAGATGGGCCGAGGTCGTAGCTAGCGACGGGCAGTACTTTGATTAAAAAATATGTAGCCACTTTTTTATAATAAAGCCTTAAACTTTTGAAAAAAAACGGTCACTGCAAAGTTGTACTCCTTATACTACCAGCTTTTACCCGCGGTTACACTCTCGTGTATGTTGGAAACCTTCTTCGTCTTGTGTTTGTCGGGCGCGGATTTCCGTGTTATATTTTGATAATCTGCATAAGCTTGAAATTGATGACGGAGTTTGCATCGTCGGAATGACACGAGAATGATTTATTTCTAATTTCCCGAATTTCCTTTGCCAGATTTGAGCTACGTTGAGCAAACACTTTTTTAGAATCCTTATTTAGCGATCTACAACGAATAATAACGAAAATGTGAAATTAGAAAGAATTTTCGTTGCATTCCAACGATGCAAACTTCAGTTTTGTTGAAATTTCAAAAATACGATTTTTTGTTGCACAGCTTTATAGCCATGAGGTTGAAGTTTAAATCGTTGGAAAGAAACGATATTGTTTTTTTTTATTCGTTTTTTAATTCTTTATTTTTACCATAAACCAAAGCTTTTTTTGCAAATTGAGGTAGTAAATTTCTACTAAGAATACGTAGAAACATTTGAGCGATCGTAAATCGGCCCAAAAAAATTAGCTATTAAGAAGAATTTATTTTCGTTGCCTTCCAACAATACTTCAATTTCTTTACAACAATGATTTTGTAAGAATTTAAAAAATGTTACGAGTTATGACGATTTTTCAAAAAGACATCACTTTGTCCGATTCACGTTCAATTCGGACAGAGCGCTGTTTATAACATTTTCTATCGTATGACAGCACGATTTTTTTACATGTATATCCATTCGTTAGTAACGAATAGCTAAAGTTGTTTATTTTGGTCGAAAATCAAACGTTTTTTTGTTCGAGTTTGCCATTTTCATAATTTTCCAACTTTTCAAATAGTATCCGATCATACGATCGTTTTATGCTTATACTAAAAATACACTTTTGTATTTTTCATTTGAGATCACCCTAGTTGCCAGAACGACCTACACCGATTGGCTATGCAGCAACTTCGGCACTTTCTTTGAATAATGATAATTTCATTATTCATCAATACTTTCCAATTAAAAAAAAAACCCAATCTTGGCAAGACTATGTATCAATTTTGTTTAAAATCCCGACCTCGTCATCTGCATACTTTCATAAAAAAGAACACTGAAAATCGATCTGTTTTTTGGAGCCCCAAGCTTAAGCAGATCTGCTAAAAGCTCGCGCAATATTCTAACAGTTATGATTTTGCCGTTATACAGGGTGTCCCAGGACTGAATGCGTTCCCTGAAATGGGGTGTTGGGGGTGAAATTCTAAGTCGATTGATATAAGCATGTATGGGTCTCAGATGAACCTCTGAATTATTATTAATTTTTGAAGGCGGGCCAATCAGGTGCGCCCGATGAGCCGGCGGACGCCTGTGAGCGATACGCGCGTATAGTGGTGCCTGTAGGTGCGGTGCTCCCGCCAGCTACCACTACACGCGCGTATCGCTCACCGGCGTCCGCCGGCTCATCGGGCGCACTTCATTGGCCCGCCTTTAAAAATTAATAATAATTCAGGGGTTGATCTGCGACCCACACATGCTTATATCAATCGACTCAGAATTTCACCCCCAACGCTCCATTTCAGGGAACGCATTTACTTCTTGGACACCCGGTATATGATCTCGAAGTTTGCATAGTTAGAACGCAACCAAAATTAATAATTTCCAATTTATAAAATGTCTTTTCAGCCATTTTAGGGTACAACAATCACTGATATACTTTTACGTATTTCCATTAGTGATTAAATCCGACAATTTGCGAAAAAGAAAACGTTTTTGCTAATAATAACAGTAAAAAGTAAGAAATAAAAATGACAAAGAAAATAATCTTCGCATTTCGACGATGCAAATTTCAACGTCATCATTGCGTCATTACTACAGATCACAATTTTATTATCATACGTTTTCGGATTCCACTCAACCATCCTGTTTTGTTTTCAACCGTATACTTATGGCGACAATTATTTATTGTTGTTTCCACGTATCGTTTTTGTCCGGGTTCGTTGGCGCAGCGATAAGCCAATATAATCGCGTGACAACCTACAGTTAAGGCTGTCGAGGTTGTCACCGTAAGCTTGACACGAACCAAAAAGATCGTAAGCGCAATTATTAACTGTCCAACGACTGCGGGCTTCGAATCATTGTCGTGTTGCAAGTTACCGCACACACCTGTGAGAGATAAAAGTTGCAACACAATATCCCTCTCTGACTCTCACGATTTTGCGTTGCACGCATAAGTATTAATCTTCGAGTAAATATAATTCTCCTTTGGATAAAAAAAATATTTAAAAAAACACGACGGTTCAAGAAATCGAAACGGGTGCGATTGACAAAAAATAATGTAATGTTGAGGAAAATGTGCCTTTGGAAAAAAATGTATTGTTCTTTTTTTCTGTTGGCTTAAATGATGCATATATATCCGAAGAATGATATGGTCCGAAGAACAATGGTTTTAGAACTCTAAACGCGTTTTTTTTCAAAACCATGTTTTCAAAAATGGGCGGGCTCGTAGTTCCTACAATTTTCAACGCATTGTCTTAAAATTTCAAGTGTAGCTTTTTAGATATACTTTCTAGCGAAGTACACACGATTTTTACGATCGATCAACAATTACGATAATTACGCAATCAACAATAATTAATAAATCAACAATTACGATCGACCGACAATTACAATAATTTGCAAACAAATTAAGGCCGTTTTTTTAAGTAAAAATGCTACTTTTGTTTCACATTGGTGCCAAATTTGTTTGGGTTTGTTTTGGTTATTCGTATGTACGTCGCTAGCAAAACTGATGTAGATTACGAAAAGAAAATTATTTTTTGTTCTCGGCGTTCATGTGCGTCACGAAGGGATCCCCTCGTGGAGGAACTAACAAAAGACGTTCCCTTTTTACCGGCCACTGTGCCGCCATATTGTATATTTTTGAAAAATTGACTTGAGTACGTACAGATATGTCAAATAACTCCTCCGAACTTCATTTCAATTGCTTCATGAGTATCTTTTAAAAACCCGCAAAGCCTTGTTTTCCGACCATCCAATATATATAAAGTCTTAGGGGAGAAAGTACCCCTAAACGAGGAAAAAATTTGAAAAAATAATGTTAAACTACTTCAGGTCCTTTTGGGTCCGAAAATGTAATGTCGGGGAAAAGATGCGAAAACTAGATTATCCTTCGATTTGAAGTTATAACCGGAGTCATCAAATTTTGATGGAACGAATAAAAAAATATGTCTAGTGACGGTATTGAAGTTTGCATCGTCGGAATGCCACATATTTTTTTTCATTTTTAAATTTCTCCGTTTTTATAATTATACCAAATATTCATTTGCAGATTTCGATTACAGATCTTAAATGACGTGGAATTTTGCATGGAATGCAACGATTTTTTGCTCATTTTCCATTTATTTTTCATTCTGCTTATTGAAAGCCTTCTTTTTTGCAAATTGAGGTCGTAAATCTCCAATAAGAATACGTAAAAACGTTTGATCGATTTCCACAACCAATCAAATTAGAACCATTAAAAATAATTATTTTTCGTTGCATACCAACGATGCTAGCTTCGCAATGTTGAAGTTTGCATCGTTGAAATGCAACCAAAATTAAATATATATATATATATTCCTCATTTTCCTCATCGTCCAAAATCTTATCCAGCAAATTTGGGCTCCAGATTTCCCACAAGGATCCTAAAAAATTCGAAACATTTTTCGTAGCCCAAATTTGCAAAAAAAGATCTCTCTGCTATACAGAGATATACTTTAATGTCGTTGCGTTCCAACGATACAAATTTCAATATCATTGAACTTCTACATTATGATGTTGCAATAAGAATTTTTTTAAATGTTTGTGACATTTTCACCGCTAAAATCTGCAAACGGAAACTTGAGTAATAAGGAAGAATATTAATTTTCACTGCCTTCCAACGAAACTTCAATTTCCTTTTTCCTGTGAAGTCCGGATGCTGAATAATTACGAAAAAAAACACCCCCAGGTGCGTCTCTCACGCATCACTTCACGGCAGCGAGAGTCCACGCTTTATAAAATTCATCTCGCCGAACAAAATGTGTTTTTTTTTTCTTCTTCTTTGCGGTATATAAATTTGCACAAATGCTGAGCAGAAATAGCGGGCTCGTAAGTGAACCGGGCCTTGAATCCATTGCAATAAATCATATCATCCGTATGACTTATTGAAAGTATCGAATTCAATGGTGCACGTGTGTCCATGTACATGTCTGCACGCGTGCGTGTGGGTGTGATCTACGCGGTTTATCGTATTCGGATACGGTTTTTACAACGATGTCATCACAACAGAGAAAACGAGGGTCAATCGTGACCGAGATGAACGATCTCGCATTATACGCGTTCGACGACGTAAACTATCAATATTATTGAATCCGTGCCGAAGCAATTTTACGTCATTGTCACACTTTATTGCTCGTTGATTTATCATTTCGCGAAACGCGCGTACGCATTTTTACAGCTGTATGCATGTGTCTGCGAGTGTGTTTAATCGTTGTTTTTATGGACCAATTAAACACGCTCGGCTTCGGTAATGGAGATACATAAATGTGTGCCCGTAGTCACGGGCGTTTATTATCCGCGAGAGGCAAAACGCAGACTTTGATTTCTTCGCGTTAAGATTAACGGCCCGAGCCTTAATAAGAGGAGCGACAAATGAAAAAAGAAATTTCGTAATTTTGCGTTTCGTGTTATATTAAGGGAGTTGGGCCGCTGTGAAAATTTCAAAAAATCGATAGTCGCTTGCGGCAACTCAAAATGAAGAGGAACGTCTTTTTTTATATAAATATTAGGAGTACAACTTTGCAGTGACCGTTTTACTTAGAGAGCCACTGCGGCCGAAGTAGTGGCCCTAGCTCAATAAAAAAGTGGCATTTTAAACTAGAGGCTCTGCCAATGTAAACAATTTTAAAAAGCTAACGGATACGTGTATGCATTATAAAGTTATAGGCACTCAAACATGGCAACCTACGAACCGAATTTTCAGCATTTGCGGGAGGTTATGATTTACTTCTTCAACATCAAGAAATCCGCGGCTGAGGCCCACCGTTTGCTTGTAGATGCTTACGGGGAGGATTCTCTTAGTGAGAAAACGTGCCGGCGGTGGTTTCAACGCTTCAAAAGTGGAGATTTTGAGGTCGAGAACAAGCATGGTGGCGGAAGGCAGAAAGTTTTTGAAGACGGGCTGACAGCTGGGCGTTGTGTACTATGAGCTGCTCAAACCATCCGAAACCATCACAGGGGAACTCTACCGACGTCAGTTGATGCGCTTGAGTAAGGCACTCAAAGAGAAACGGCCACAATTCAACGAAAGACATGACAAGGTGATACTGCAGCATGACAATGCCCGACCCCATGTTGCAAATGTCGTGAAAAAGTACTTGGAAACGCTGAAATGGGAGGTTTTATCCCACCCGCCGTACTCTCCAGACATTGCCCCTTCCGACTATCACTTGTTCCGGTCAATGGCACACGATTTGGCTGACCAGCACTTCGGTACTTACGAAGAAGTCAAAAATTGGGTCGATTCCTGGATTGCCTCCAAGGACCAAGACTTTTATCGACGCGGGATTCGAATGCTACCTGAAAGATGGGCCGAGGTCGTAGCTAACGACGGGCAGTACTTTGATTAAAAAATATGTAGCCACTTTTTTATAATAAAGCCTTAAACTTTTGAAAAAAACGGTCACTGCTAAGTTGTACTCCTTATATATAAGGAGTACAACTTAGCAGTGACCGTTTTTTTTCAAAAGTTTAAACTTTTAAAGCCTTAAACTTTTGAAAAAAAACGGTCACTGCTAAGTTGTACTCCTTATATATAAGGAGTACAACTTAGCAGTGACCGTTTTTTTCAAAAGTTTAAGGCTTTATTATAAAAAAGTGGCTACATATTTTTTAATCAAAGTACTGCCCGTCGTTCTCCAACTAAACCAAAGACTGAATATATTCAGTCTTTGGTTTAGTTGGCTATATGACTTCTCCAACTAAACCAAAGACTGAATATATTCATTCTTTGGTTTAGTTGGCTATACATATTTGGATAGTTGCCCACAAATTAAACTTATTACTAGAAATGCATCATAATGAGAGGGTTGGGGAAAGCTTTGGGCTGTTTTGTTCAGCGTCTCTAAGTTTTTTTGGATACACTATATGTAGCGTGTAACATAATAATATAGATTTGAGTTTGTAACAAGGTTAACTAACCTAAGAAAATGTTAAGTCGGGCGAAAAAGACGGGTGTGATATGCTAAATGGGAAAAGAAAAAAAGCACGCTAAAAGGAGATTAAGGGGCCAGTCTACTTTGAAAATTGCAAAAAATCGATTTTTTTAAACTGTTTTCGAAAGTACATATATTCTGTCGGAATAGAACATTCTTTTTTTTCTTAATTTTCTTAATCATCGCAAATCTTTTCTCGCCAATTCAAACTGCAGATCTCTCATGTAGTCTCTGATAAAAATCCGAAAAAGTATTTGAGTGATTTTCGTAGTGCAAATTTGGGGAAAAGAAATTCGGTTACGAACGTTTCGTAGCGTTCCAACGGTGCAAACTTCAATATCATAAGCACCCCGTGAAAAACGACGCAACCGACCCAACCTCGAGCCAGCGTCACGCCAATCACATTCTACCATTGGCCGATGAACGGCAGCACTACCGGTTCAGTGTTGCGCTACGGTAGGAGTGATCTCTTCGGCCCAACGCTGGCATGTACGGTTGGCCAATAGTAGGCTTACCGGAAATCCTAACAGTTGGCCGGGTATTGGCCCAACATTGGGCTAAAGAGATCGCGATCATTGGTTGACGGTTGGCGTGATCGACGGCCCATAGTGGGGCTAAGGTCGGCTTCGTATTGTTGGCGCAATATTCGGGCTAGTGTTGGTCCAGCGTAGGGCTGTCAAAACAACCCAATGCTTAGCCAACAATCGATCAGATTTACAAGTTTCTGTGCTCGATGATTGCTCATCGAAAGAATTATTAGATTCACTAATATCGTTATGCACAATCACTTGTTCGTGGAATGTGTCCGAATTTGTTTCACTATCTACTTGTCTTTTTGTTTCGTTGCCTCTGATCCTAACCCGCTGCAAAGAGTCTTCTAATTTTTGTCGTCGTTTTAACTCGACGTTTCTTAATACTATAGTAATAACTCGGCATTTTTTTTACTACACCACAAAACTTTAGTATAAATCTATTTTATTTTTAATAAAGTGAATTTCAGATAACAGTAATTATGAGTTTTTATTATCACAGGACGTAGAAAATTGCATGCAGCGATAATAAAAAAATATATAATAATAATATACGTAAAAAAGCATTTTTTGTATCTATGTATGGACTATACCGTTCAAAGCCAGTGTTGGCCCAGGATTGGCAATTCGTCAGTTTGCCATGCTAAAAATAAGCATTGGCAAAACCACGGTCAAACGATTGGCTCAGACTCAGGGCCTGC
>CALYCA010000188.1:0-33889 GCA_944452715.1 Ophion slaviceki | reverse complement strand
ATTCCAAAATATAAACGTCAAGATGTTCGCATGTGCGAGTGTGTACGCAGTGCATCCGGCCAAGCACCCCCTGGACTTGACCAAAAAACGAGCTCGAACAGGTTCCAAAAGTCTTGCTCTTAAAATATTGGGGTAAATATGTTGGCTTATTGTGGGATCGTTTGCCAGAACATCATCGAAATGACAGTGAAGTGATATCATATCTTCCATGCTTGGAGCATTATAATACGCCATAGATGAAAGATCACATTGATGGCCCTCCACCTCAACGTCGGTCGTGTACAAAATGCTGTGATAATTCTCTACGTACGAGGTTCTTCGAACGTGTTTGAACCTGTTTTTCGGGAGCATGAAAAAATGTTGGGGGAACGGAAGGAATTCCCACGGTCCTTCGAACGTGTTCAAACCTGTTTTTCACGATTGGAAGGGGGGGGGGGATTTGAGTGGGAGGCTTACGAGGAAGCTTATAATTTCGTGGACCACGCTCAGACTGCACGATTCCACTGCACCATCAGCATCTAAAAAGAACTTTGAAAGTGCGCGGATAATGGATCTCTCGAGTATCAACAAAATCGGCCGGATGGCAGAATTCCTCCCAACGAAGAAGCTGTCAGAACTCTCCGTTAAGTCGGAACGACTAATCTCCAACATAAGGGCCGTACAAACCAAATTTGGGAAACGCTACATCGCAGACATCGCGGATGAGTTCTCCGTCTTCTTACCAGCCGTCAAGTGGCTCGGTTTCGACGATACGCACAACAGTTGGATCGACAAAGGACATTTGTGAAAAAAAAACGTTTTAATAAAACAGAGTCGTCTTTGAAAAAATGCATCACTCCCCCCCCCCCACCCCGAAGGAAAAATCCTCACCTTGGGCCGTTGTCCCTTTGTCTTATCCGATATGAAGAAACAGCTCTTACGTTTACGACCAACTCACGCAACCCGATGCATATATGCTGTCAGACGCCCGTCGACGCAAGACGCCCCCCTTCACTTGATAGTCACTGTAGTGGTTCTCCTGGCCCGCAATTTCATCTCTCTCTCTCTCTCTCACTCTCTCTCTCTCTCTCTCTCTCTCTCTCTCTCTCTCTCTCTCTCTCTCTCTCCAAAGTTTATAGTATTCGTGATTTGCTTAGATTCTCAGTGTACTCGAATATCGCATGGCTTTTTTTTCGTCGATAGTTCCGATCAGGAGGGGGGAAATAAATTTTCGTAAATGTTTTGGTTTAAGCGTGAATATATATTTGACCGTACCTCTCTCTCTCTCTCTCTCTCTCTCTCTCTCTCTCTCTCTCTCTCTCTCTCTCTCTCTTCACACACAATTGTCGTCAACATTTTATTTTTTAATGTTCCATATCATCGGAAGCATAACCCCATGGAAGAGTGTCCGTGGAATCTGGGATTAGCACTCTTTTGTCATCTCTCCAGCTGAGAGCAATTTTCTGTTGCGCCGCCGTATGTACAATGTGTTTTTTACTCGTGATCAATTGTTGCGCCTTGACAAGATTTTCGTGCGCAAACAAGCAATTTTTAAAGTCGTCGAATGTGATGGATTTCAGGGTTGACCGCCGTACACCCTTAGCTCTCTTTTTCGCGTCATCACAGTCGAGAATTTTGAACGAGTACAATTTCGCTCTCAAACCTACAAACTCCGTCATAATGCGACCATTATTCTCATCTTTCATGAGACCTAGTACTTTCTTATTGCGCAAAGGCATATTATACGGATTGTTGGGTGAATAATCAGACGTGTCAAATTTTTCAATATCACGCTTCATCTCTTCATACATGTCGGGCACGCTGATGTGATAGATGAGACTATCAGTGTCTGTATACAATAATTTTGCTCGATCGTCGAATCTTTCGCGCATGAAATTGTAATGAAAATTATAAATCCAGAGTTTGGAGATATCGAGTATGGAAAATCCGGTGTACATAGGCTTGTTGAATAGAACGCATGCTTGATTAAGCTCGATAATAACGATGTCTTTGTCAAATATGGTGCAGCTATGGAACGTTGGCTTGGTAATCTGCGCTTCGGCCCCCCACCGCCCCTTCCACTTTTTCACGAGTCGCACTTCTCGATGTTTCCTGACATTTTCCATTGTTTTACCAAAGACCGCGTTGTTTATGAGTTTGTAAAAAATTTTCTCAAAATCATTGTTCGATTGCTTTCTCAATTCCGTATTTATATCGATGTATTTTTTCAGCCATGCGCGCTGTGAGAATTTGAGGACTCTGTGAATTTTTAGGAGACGCAATCCCAATTTCAAGCATTGCTTCAAATTTCTATAATGAATGACGTATTTTTCTTTTCGAAGCAGTGTGGTCGTTAGTTCTCGTTGAGTGCTGCCAGGAGGGATGTAGTGTTCGGGGCACAGAGGCAAATCTTTGTGGGCGTCGTGTAACTCTCGAGGATACTCCAAATCGACTTCGAAAATGTAGCCCGTTTCGGCGTCGTCGGGAATACTCTCGATACGTTCCCCGAATCTTTCCACCCAAGCGAACGAGCCGAATGGTAGTGACTCACACATAGCTGCACCATACGGTTATTGACATCGTAATACATCAAGTATGACTCGGGTTCGTTTGGATTGAAGTTATCACGCATGTAGCGATTATTCGCTTTCCCGTACCTATTGCAGCACTGCGCAACACCACCGCGAATACCTTTCTCGATGAACATTAACATGTCAACGTCGAGCAAGAGTTCGAGTTCTACGCTGGTACATTTTAACATCGCATCAAAAGATAGACCGGGTGCGGTAAAATAGTGCAATGGATCGAGGCCGTACGTGTTGATGCAATTTCGTCGAAAATTCTGAAAAATATTTGTCAGAAGGAGTACGTCGGTTTTCAAATACAAGTCGGAATATTCACCCAACGTTTTGAGATTAAAGACGGTCCAAACTTTGCACGCGTGCGCGTAATCGTCCGCCGAAATATCTTCATTACTCAATCGGGAGAAAAAATTGTTTTTCGCAGGCAATTGCGTCTCACCGAGTCGCAGCCAAGAGTCCACATAGTCGTAGGGAAAAACGCCTTTTCGCGTCAACAATTCAAATTGCGTGGTGTTAGCGCAATGCTTGCGTGTTACTATTTTTTGATCATTTTTCAGGTAAGATGCTAACTTTTCGATGCTACTCGGCATGAACCTCAAAGAGTCGATGAATCGATACTGCACGCGTGTACCTTTGACGCGCTTCGAAAAAGAAATATATTTCTCCTTGTTAATAGGCAAAAGACTCATGGATCCTTCGAAGGTTCGAGCCAATGCGACTATCAAAAAGTGTGCGTCGTATCCGGACAAGTTGTGAAAAACTATCGGCACTACGTGGGCAATTTTGTAATTCAAATTACAGTCTTGATGAGCGGCGCCGCGGTATTTTCCCGTAAAGTGACAATGATCTCGGACTCTTACGTTTGTCGGCGCAAATGGTTTTTCACAAATGTGACAATTTTCAGCCAACTTGAAACTTCGACTTTCGTCGCTACTCAAAGGTTTCATTGGTACTATGGTCTGAAAAATGCCGTGCAATGAGCCGGCCAGTCCTTCTAATTCACGCATGAACCATTCGATACAGTTCTTTCCACGAAACGCCTTGTACTCCGAGAGAGCGTCATTGAAACTGCAATGCTTATAGTAGGCCATACTGTGAGGGGTATGCTTCTGATAATTTACAGTGTTAGCCTGCGGTGCTGTGACCGGTTCGAGCAAACATTCCAAATCTGCGTAAATTACAAACGGAACTATCTCCTTGTGCTGATAATTTTTGAATTTCAATTTTGTTTTCGTACCTTCGGGAAAAGTAACACGACAATTATTACTGCAGTCCTCTTTATGTCGTTGCAATATTTCTTCTCTGCTGAAGGAACACAAACACCGGTCGCAAATCCACATGTGATGTCCTTTCCTCGACACCTGCGCACTCAAGAGTCGCGACATGTTCTTAATCCACGCGTAATGATGATACACCTTGGGAACACTTGCGTCCTCCTCCTCATCCTCCTCCTCCTCCTCCATTTCGGCGTTGATCATGAGTAGATGAATGGTTGCTTTATCCGACATTTGCTTACTCAGATATATCGGAACAATTTTACTCGTGCCGTCTTTTGTCGTACCATCAATCCCATACACATGGATTGATAAGCCATTCGATTGCTCAAATTTTGCAATCTTTGACAAACTCATCGGGAAATCTAGGCCTTCGTAGTGGAGCATCTCGCTATAATGAGGATAGGAACTCGTACGTTCGGGATGCATCCTCGGTGGTGGAGAGAGTGCTGCTGTGACGGACCAGAGAAAACAATAGGGGTCATTGTTTTGAATATTGACGACGGCCCGTTTCATCTGTATATCCCTCGGAAGACGCGTGTAAGTGGATAAGCTCCCTCGCAGTGGTTCGTACTTGTTAATGTTCACAAGTAGATGAGAGATTTCGTGTAACGTCCAACCAGACTCTTTTTCCTGAAAGTCCTCGATTTTGGCGGAGAGTTTTGCTTGGACGCACTCGATGAACCACTCGGCAATATCGCTCGATGGTAGAATGACCGCGTTTGTCGTTTGAAATGTCTTTTCCTCCTCAATGATTTCATTCACCTTCATGAGGTGAAATTTGCACGCCAAGGTCACATTCACCTTCACGTTACCCTCCTCGCGCACGATTTTGTCCAGTTTTGAAACCACCACGCGCATCGCATCTTCGAGGAAACTTTGCACATCTTTGTGCTCGAAGTTCACAATCGAGCCTGTCTTTATTCGATTTTTGAATGCCGACTCGAGATCGACCCACTTTAGTTTTTCGCGAGCTTCACTCACACCAGCACCGCTTACACCTGCGCTGCTTACACTTGCTCCACGCACGATTTTTTCCCTCAACGACAACAATTTCGCTATTGTCGATTGTATTTTCAGTTTTTGACCGACGTTGAGCCCTGGTTTTTTCAACGTTTGCCCCAAAAGTTTGACGTGCACCTCACAGAACTTTTGCCACTTATCCACGTGAGAGAAATTGTTCCTCGCACCGCTCAACTTGTCGATAATTTTATCGCAATCGTCCATGGTCCAGACTGTCCAATGAATCGAAATGAAATATCGATGCAGAAGGGCTCGCAAATGTATTTAAGAAGGAAATCTCTATACAACCTCGCACGCGCGTATGTGTGTGTGTGTGTGTGTGTGCCGGCACGCGCTCGAACGTCGAGTTTGTATACACAAGATCGAGTTCCAAACAGCGAGACGGTGGGCGCTCTTTCTCGTGGTTTTCAATCTTGAACACAAGATGATTTTTTCTTGAAATGTTTTACTAGTATCCTTCATTATGCATTATGCATCCATATCTTCGGAGTCCAATGTTTCAATTACTAGATAATTTTTCATATTTAGTATATGAGCTAGCTGTTCTCGATTTTCGTGACGCTTAACGTATGCGATAAACTTTCCGCCGATGTAGGCTATGCAGACATTTCTTTTGTACGCTGCTGCCAACATCAGCTGGAATGTTGCTGAATTCGCGAATTTCAGGCTGTGACATTTTCCGCCGCGATAGACCATGCATAGATCTCCTCTATGCGCTGCTGCCAACATGCTCTCGAATGTTGTCGAATCAGCCTCAAGCGCCTTGATGATCGTTCCGGGTACAAACACGCTGAATTCGTTGCGAATGTCAACGACGTGCTTTTTGCCAAATTTAGTGTTGACCGCCCGTATGTTGGTGATGATATAATCCGACCCGGGCGACAACTCTCTGAGCTTCTTCGTCGGCAGAAAATCGGCAATTTTACCAATTTTATCGATGAACTCCATTGTTTCATTCGTGTGTACGTAGTTCTTTCTCATGTGTGCGTCCGATCTTGAATCGCAAGATTATGTACTCCCCCCCACCCCTACATTGAGGGCACGAGGGTCCGAGCGCGGAAAAATGTCACGCGTTCGATTACCCCCCCCCCGCAAAAGGTGAAAAAAATATTCGTAGAAAAGAAATCTGACGAAATCCCGCCGCCATTTTGACACTATCAAATGTCACCGGCCGATGATAAATTCTCGGAAAATAATCATTCAACACCTCAATTCGCCGGTTTCAACACGTCGATAAACAAAACTATAGCATCTCGGCGAGGTGGGGGGGGGGGGGGGCTTTGTCAAGCGACGGCAAGCGCCCGATGACTCACCACCCACAAATGTTTAAAACAATTTCTGAGAAATCGGACCCTCCACTCTTCCTCCCGCCGCCCCCCCCCCCTCTTCCCGCGGAGGGGAGGGGAACTCCCTTTTACTACAAAGCACTTCGACTCTTTGTCAGTCGTTGCGCGGCCTCGCTAGTAATCGGACGTGTGTCCCCGTGTTTACCCCCCCCCCCATTCGGCGGAATGGGGATTCCGCCGAATTCCATTCGCGGCGAAGAGGGACTCACCACCATCGGTCGGTAAGCAGGTGAGCCCTACCATCGGTCGGTAAGTACAGACATCGACAGTCGATCATGGGGCCGATTCTAACCAAAACCCTACCCGACCATCCGCCGATAATTCAGAAATCTACCATTTCTTGGTTCTCGGTCGGTAAGTGTCGGTAGTAGGAATCTTGGTTTAGAATCGGCCCCATTACACTACTAATGTTTGAAAGTAACATGCGTTAGAGCCTCCGATGAACCTCCGGCATGGCAGAAAGTAGACTTTTTGACTCAAAGGAGGTCAGGGAGGGTCACAATTGAACCTACGGAACCTCAGGTGGGCCTACTTCGAGCGCTCCCACAGAACCTACTGCTCCCCCTTTCGGCCTACTGTACACTGCTAAACAAAAAAATTAATTTATATAGAATCTATTTAAATAAAATAGGGTTTTTTCCTTGTCTCCCAGCCTACTACGATCATATTTCTTTCAAAGATATTTATATATGTTAATAAAGATGAGATTCAAATTAATCTTCATTTGCTTACAATGTACACTGTAAAGCTTAGTGTACTATATGCAAAAAATATTTCATAAATCGAAAATAAAATGAACGCATTATTTGAGAGCTTTACTACAAGGATTTTTCATCGTAATTCGTCATTCCCTGGCCTTTGGAAATGATTTTTTTCGAAGAAAATATTTGCCCTATATGCGATTTGAACCTAGTCCTACCTACTCATAGCCACGCGCCGCTGCCCCTATGCTACCGAGTGCTTATAACACTTTGGTCGCTGATATGGCATAAGAGACCAAATGAATACCTCCAACTATTTGTTGTATCACATAAGCTATAGATTTTTCAAACACATGTTTGAAAATTTTCAAGTTTTCAAACACACAAACACACACACACACGTGTGTGTGTGTGTGTGTGTGTGTGTGTGTGTGTGTGTGTGTGTGTGTGTGTGTGTGTGTGTGTGTGTGTGTGCGTGTGTGTGTTTATTTATAGAAAATCAATCTATTTAATATCGTCCAATAACTACATATTTTATTTGATCCTAATAAATCTGTGATTCTGTTTCATCAGTTTAACATTTTCATCTGTTCAAAAAAACAATTTAGTCAAGTTCACTGAATGGATCTAGTTATTTTTTTTAATTTACCTTAAATAAAATATTTGTAGAGTTAAGCATTTTTCTATTTGATTGAACTAATGGTCCATCTTTATTGTAACACTCATATCAAAGGGGCGGGGGGTAGTGAATTCCTCTCTCTCCACCTTCACTACCCCCCGCCCCCTTGATATGAGTGTTGCAATAAAGATGGACCATTAGTTCAATCAAATAGAAAAATGCTTAACTCCACAAATATTCTATTTAAGGTAAATTAAAAAAATAACTAGATCCATTCAGTGAACTTGACTAAATTGTTTTTTTGAACAGATGAAAATGTTAAACTGATGAAACCGAATCACAGATTTATTACGATCAAATAAAATATGTAGTTATTGGACGATATTAAATAGATTGATTTTCTATAAATAAACATTTTTAAAATCAATCATTTTAATAATGGAATGCAATAGGAAAAATTTGGTTCTATGAAAAATCTAGTTAATACAAATTTAAAAAAAATCAAATAGACGCGGTTAGTTAATATCATAATATTTAGCTGGAAAAAATAAAAATATGCTTCATACATACACGTGGAAATATTTTTTTAATTTTCGACGTGCTGAAAATGAAAACAAGGAAAAATCAAACATCTTATTTGAAATCGACGGTAATCGGCCGTCGCCATTTATCAACTCATTATTGAATAAACAAAAAAAAAACAAAACGAACAAAAACAAAAAGAAAAAATCGAATGAGGTTGAATTCTAAACCGACAATTTCAATCCTTCAGAACATGAAATAGACTATAATTAACACCCTATCGTTCCATATAGAAATCAACATTATATGTTATTTAGCCAGCTAAATATATATATGCTGGCAGTTATATACTGCCAGCTAAAAGTTTTCGGACACTCCACATAATCGCAAAACTTTTGAGCGCTGGATAATTGCCAAATAATGTTAAAGTAATATAATTCATTTCATTTATTATTTTACGAAGATACTATAAAGATCTATATGATTAAGTAATTTCACAGAGCTTTATAGTATCTTCGTAAAATAATTATTATTCTACCATAAGTTTGCAATGATCCAAAGTGATATTAAGTTTTGCAGTTATCTGAAGTGTCCGAGTATTTCGAGTATTTTATATATATATATATATATATATATATATATATATATATATATATATATATATATATATATATATATATATATATATATATATATATATATATATATATATATATATATATATATATATATATATATATATAAAGTATTATATAATATATACCGTCGCTTAAATGTTTGGATACACCAGTCGATATTTCTTGCTGCACTAAAAGTCACATAGCTTCGTAAAAAAAAGATAACCAAATTTACCGAACGGCGTTTTGACGGGAATAAATTCAGCTGTATATTGCTTTTCTAAAATATTTTTTTATCATTTTCTTTTCGACCCGGTACGCACTTTTATACGTGACTGATTTTCGGCTTTTTTTCGACCATCAAGAATTGAACGCATGACTTATGGAAAAAAAATTGTTACGTTTATCCATGATGAACTTAAACGGGGTAGCAGGAACTTCATTTGCGTTTTTTATAAAGTTTTGTACGATTTTTTTCGCAATGTTATTTCATTTTTTGCTAAAAAGACTAATTCTAGATAATGCAATGTAACTCAAGAACTAGAGGGCTTAAGAAGAAATGTCAAGAACGAAAAACGTCGCGTAAGCTTATGCTGGATAGACTGGCATTTTTTAAAGAATTTTCCTGTGAGATTTTTTCTCACAGGAAAATGCCTATTAATCCGATAGAATTGGAGTAAGACTGTATACACAAGCATTCTTTTATCAATTGCCTATAAAATAATAATAAATCGATATTGAGCAAATTTGATTGTTTTTGCATATTAATATTGGACTATTAATTTGATAAGGGGACGATGTATTTTTATTAATTTCGTATTATTTTCGTCATCGAACGGGTTACCGATCAGGTCACAATGGAATGATGATGGAGGAGATATCGAATTTGGGCCGAAAGCAGATTAGGTGGGGTCGAGGCAACAGTTTGAGATTGAAAGCAGGTTAAGGAGGCCTGTGCTCTGCACGTTTCACTGAAACTGGGGGTCGAGAGAAGGTTTGGGAGGTCTAGCAGAGGCTACCCTGGGCTAAGAGGAGGTCTCTTCATGGCACTGAACTCGACAAATGAGGTTTCGTAGGTTCAACGGAGGCTGGCGGCTTATGTATTACAAAAGAAATGGGTCCTGCGAGGGTTCAGAGGAGGCTAAAAATTTCGACTCGGGCGGGGATTATCGATTTTATGAAAACCTACTCTATTATATAGCATTGAATAATCAACGTATGCTTGTACGATTGGTGGCTGCGGTTAACATATGTGCATAGTTTATGCAACTGCTAAAATATCAATAAGCAGGATTATACTTTTGGCAGTAACTGAGGCTATAAATTATTGCAGGGAAGAGTGGGGCACAATATCTCATGGGATACTGTGAGCGACATGCGATTTTTTGGAGGTTTGTAGCTCGTAAAATTGTATATAGTGTATATACTCAGTATGTTGAGTTTCTTCAGGCCTAAAAGAAAGTCAATAGCAGCTCACCAAAAATTTTCAAAAGAAAAAAATTGATTTGAGCCTTGGAAAAAAAACAATTCGCGCGCTGCGAAAACGTCAAATATAAGATCATTTCTGTAGCGGCTCGGGTTTTCGGTCCTAATCGATAGTGTTATTATTTATAATGCACTCAGTGACTTGTATTTTTCCATTCGTAGCTTAACTAATAATTATTTTTATGAGTAATTAAATATCTTACTAGTGGGGTACAATGTGTCACCGAGTTGTGGGGCACAATTTGTCGACTCAAAATATTGTTGACAAATAATATGACCACGACGTTGAGGTACAAATGAAGAATTTTGTTGTGTATAAAACTGTATTTTATTGAACAACCATGATATACATTTTAAAGTATGACATTTTATCTACATTGTGCAAAAATTTGGTAAATCATTTCAAACGGTAAAAAAGTTACAGTCTTTTTCCTGGGACGTGATTTTGTTGACAGCGTTTGCGGTACCAGAATACGTGCCTCTGCCATTTTTTATCTAAAAAAAATGTTTTTTACGGGGCTATACCAGTGTAAAGGCTGAAAATTTAGGTGATTTTCGGGATTTTTTTTTTTTTTTTTTTTGAAGATAAGTACTCAATGAAATGTTTCGGAAAACTAAGGCTATATTTGATCTATATTACATAATTTTTTAATAGAAAAATATTTAGATCCAAGCGACTGGTGCGCTACCTTCGTAGGCGCCAAAAAAAAGTTCCTCCACTGCTGACATATTTCCGGCCGATTGAGTAGCTGAGACCGAAAAAGAAAAAAAATGTCGTTAAACTGGAAGGTATTTCCTGTATCTAAGGACGTAGGATTTTCGGAAAATATCAAAATCTAACAAAATGGCGTAGTTATGAAAAAAGTCTGTTTTCTTGCCTATAAAATGGTCGTTTTTTTCAATGCCAAATCGTCAATTTTAATCCAATCAAAAATATCCTACGTCATTGTAGAGTAAATATATTGAAGAGTACTCAGTTCAAATTTCAAGTCAACCGGAAAATTGCTCTTTAAGTTACAATGTCAGCAAATTTGAAAAATCTCATTTCGAGAAAAACGCGTTTAAAGATTTGGCCATCGATTTTTGCAATACGGCAAAAGAATCGTTTTTTTAGTACTCGTTTTCACACTGGGATAGCCCCCGAAAGTAGATAGATAACACTAGTAGTTATCGAGCCGGAATTTAAAAATTAAACTTTTTCGGGTCATGGCAGTCAGTGGAATAAAACAGGCCATTTTTCACCTCAAAATTGTTCAGTACTTATGATGAAAAAAAAACGAAGCCCGGTGTCGAAAAAACGGCTCGATAAGTACTAGATTATTGTGTGAAGCGTAATTGTGCAAAACTTGATCCCGATCGGTCCAGTAGTTGGGGAGATATTTCTGGTACCGATTTAGAAAACAATGTTTCCAGTAAACCGCGTTTATAGGTTTGCGTTGACTTTACACTGAAATAACTGGTTTATTTTAAACTTACATGAAATTGTCAATTTCTGGGCCATAGGACCCCACCCACTTTTCGAAACATGACCTTGCTATACAAAAGGTCACAAATACCCGAAATTCAACAGGAGCAAGAACACCCGGCTCATAGTCAAACAGATGACAAAGGTCGCGTCTACCTGCGCCCCAACCGTTAGTCGTTACTCACTCGGTCAGTTACAAAACGCTATAAATTCGTCATTACTGCCAATTTCCTTGTGAAATTTTCAGGGTAGACACTCAAAGGATTGTAATTTCGAATGAGCACCTTTTTGAAAAATCGATCTTTTTGACCTACCCAGGTGTATGTCCTTCAGTCATACAGGAAGAACAAACGTACATGAAAGCGTAAATGCAAAACTACGGCGGGGCTCAGTGGAGGAGAGCAAACTGAGAGAAGCGGTCCCGTGCGGAAATTGAGTTGGGGCTGTGATCGGGCCCCAATAATATTCCCCTAACTTTATTCGGGCCCTAATCTGGAAGCCATATGAGGGCCGTTAGCGGCCGATCACACTTTGTCAACAAGGGCCCTTAAAGGCGCAACGACCGGGGCCTTATAAGTTGCCTCAATGGCGCCTCATCAAAACCATTTTAGCGCCCTGAAAGTGCCTCAACGGCGCCTCATCATGACCATTTCAGCGCCATAAAATATCCGTATCAGTGGATATACGTGTATGTTAAATGCGTCAGGGTATATCTGTATATGTTTTTATGTAATTGTTCATGTGCATAGGTGTGGACATGAGTACATGTGTATGTATGTGTGCGTGCGTAGAAATGTGATTGCGTATTTGCACGTGAGCCTTTATGACAAACTGCCATGACAAAATTAATACAAAAAATAATCCATTCTAAGGAATGGATGTGTAGTAGAAATAAAAAACATATATGGGTCTACTGAATCACTAGAATCTATTTCCATTAAGGGAAAGATCTGGAAAACAAAGACCACTTTATTTAGTTATCCTACACAGTCAGATAAAGTTTATGAATGGGAAATATCAGCGAAGTCTTCAGAAGAAATAATTTTCCCTATGATGAGTATTGAGCGGAAATTAGTTCATATAAAAATGTCGATAAAACCGGTTGGGACTGTTCACACTTATGCGCTAGCATTACTCCATGTATGAGTGAAACCATGAGTAATTGTTTGTATCTATGCAAAAGGTTTCTTTAATTTGATAAATAAATACTGTCTGATGTTTGTCTGCATATTTGTGTTCATCGTTGATTTTTTATTTGCTAATGCCCTTACGCTTTTTCCCAATTTGCGTTTGATAATATTATTCGATCGATGTAAATAATTGTTTTGAATAATTGAAATACCATCAACCATGTAGCCTAAGCTATTTATACTGGTTTATCGCTATAATAGTCAGATCTGGGCCGATTGTGGAGATCCCTACTTGTTTATCCCTATACTGGCCAAGTCTGCGCCTATTGTGAAAATCTCTACAGGTTTATCCCTGTAATGGCCAAGTCGGATCCTTTTGTGGAAATCCTTACAGGTTTATCCCCATAATGGCCAAGTCGGGGCCTATTGTGGAAATCCCTACAAGTTTATCCCGATAATGGCCAAGTCTGGAAAGCCTATTGTGGAAATCTCTACTAGGGAAAGCACTAGGAAAGCCCTAAAAGGCCCTTATTTTTATTAGGGATGCCCTATCAGTTTTCCGCACGGGGCACTGCAAGTAATTAACGTATGAAAGTATAATAGAGTTCCAATCGGATCAGTGTACGCCACGTTCCGCATTACTTGACACACTGTGCCCACCTATTTGACTCAAACAAACTCACTCGTGGGGTACAACGAGCCAATCCGCACATATCGTTCGATCCCATTACTTTGGTATTTTAAATCTTTTTTGCAAAAAAATAGTTGCTTCATTGTACGCTCGAAGGTCTATAAAAATCGGTTATGAACTTTTGTTTTTCTGATCAGACTGATTAGGTAAGAGTAAAACGTCGTTTAAAAAAAAGTGACCCATTGTGCCCACCTTCCTCCACCTTCAGGGAAATATAAAATACAGTGAAAATAGGGTTGAAAACACCATACATTTCTCTCAGTGTAGAATAAATACATCCTAGTTTTAATGAGCTACGATTTTTTGCTCCAGTTACTTGCTGTACTCGCATAGCTAGGTTTATGAATTTCTATTGTGCATTTTTTCCGTCCGCCTGTCTCTCTTCGAGATTTCCTCAGCCGAAGGAAGGTACGTAGACGTTCCAACCGCGATCATGGCCTCTGAGACTCGGTTGTCCGGACTCTCGAATAAATTTTTCCCCCAGTAAAATTCACCAACGATTCAAACAGCCAAACACAAAGCATTCGTGGATAAATCTCAACGTAACGATACACTTTACCCCTGTTCCCTTGAGAGCAAAATGAAAATACCGCGGCACTCCGCATTCCCAAGATGTATCCCTTTTCATCATCGTCTTCCAATCTCCTCGAGATTCTTCAAGCCGTGGAGATGTCGTTTTACGTCGATGATAAAAGCCAGCGAATCTGTGGTTTTCCCTTCTTTATCTCCTGGCTTTTTTGTCCTTCGGAAGAACATACACCCACGCGTAATCATACCCACACATTTTCGGACTATCTGAAAACTCGTCATCCTTGCGCGAGATACAAGGTTTATAAAATGCTTAGAAGCTGCTTGAAACGAAAATAGCAATTTTATTATTTCCCTTTTCAGTTATTCCACTTGTTCATTCTCAGCAACGTCAAGCAACGTCAAGACCACCGTGATATGCCCCGTACATGCTCATATAGGTATCACTTTTCTTACTCCCGCATACGTGTGGAACGGCTTTTCAAATGTACGAAGCTTGATACAGCACAGGAAGGGGGCAGTGCGTATAACTTTATACATTCGAAATTGTTGTATGCCGGTCGTGGACACGTAAATTTTTTTCCTTCCAATCCCCTCTTCCTCTCTCTCTCTCTCTCTCTCTCTCTCTCTCTCTCTCTCTCTCTCTCTCTCTCTCTCTCTCTCACACACACACACACACACACACACACACACACGCGCGCGCGCGCGCGCGCGGTGCCGCCCATCAGTCAGGGAACGCGTGACACTCACTTTTCCACTGACATACCGACGACCGTACAAATTAGGTTTTTAACGAGGGTCAGTTGTAATTACGCTCGCTTGAAATTGCGTGTTTCATACACGCAATTTAAAGCGTTAGCACAGCCCGTGCACGCACCGTCAACCAACCCGATCGTTTAGTCTCTGCGCATATATACGTGTATGGGGTACTTTACGCAAATTGGAAGAATTCTATGTCGGGAGAAGTCTGTACACACTTCTCGCTGAGTATTGTCGTTCCGATCTCGAATAGAACTGATCTCCTTTGACTATTTGTTTGTCGAAGACACAACTGTGTAAGGGAGGCCACGTCGATCTCAATATTAACTTTCATTGATAATCTCTTTTAACAGAATTGTTAATAAATATTTTACTCATTATTCAATGAGTGCATCCTATAAGTAATTACGCAATGGGGTATTCCGATGGGCGTTAAAAAATCCCCGTCTCTTGGTAACTATTTGGGATTCCACAAAGTTCATATTTCACGTTACCTCTAGACCACTGGATGCAGGGTACTGCGTAAAAGTAATACAGTGGGAGTACTTTGAATGAAAAATTCATTTGTCTAAAGCATTAAAACGATTCCGACTGTTCGTTGAATTTTTTTAGCAAATGTAATACCTTTTTCGAATTATTCCTTTGCAAACTAATATTTGAAGTATGTTTGGTGTGTCTAATTTTGATCTGATCGCAAAGTAACGATACAGTTATCTTTTTTATTTTTTGTTACGAATGTACGGGCAATGCGCTTTTATTTCGTATGAACCAATTTTATAACGTCAAAGGGTGGAAAGAAATACAATCGCGAAACAGGCACGATGATTGGGCTGATAAGAATTATCCGTATAATTATCACTGTCATGGAGGAATGCACCCCTGTTATCGGTTGAAAGTCTATGACTCGCTCGTTCTTTGATTTTCCCTTAAAATCAAAGAACATTCATGTATGCATATTTCTACATGTTATGATGATTAGGTATTCGTTTTTATTTCTATTGTGTTTATTCATTAGGAATTATTTAATTTCAATTACGTTTATTCATTTGATCCCTATGCACGTCAATAATAGTTTGTTATGTGTCTCGATTGGAACCCAAGTAACGGAGAACTATGTAGAGAGTTGTACTGATAGATACGTAATCGGTTCTGTTACCTCTATAACATTTCTACTGACTGTTCAGATGCCTTAACTTGAAATGAAATCTCTTCATTTTTGTTGTTTGGTTGCGTTTTTTGTTCAAATCCCTTCATGCGGAAATTACGCAACCGAAATTGCAATTACATCAATGTCCCGAATATTGAAACAATTCGTCCTTACTAATCAATTACACGTTGCGATATAAATGTTTAATAATATTGTCATATAAATGTTTCGGTGTAATATGAATATTCAATTATATTGCAATATAGACGTGTAATTATATTGCTACATAAATGTTTTATTATATTGCTATAGAAATGTTAATTATATCGCAACATCTAACTGAGTACAGGCTTATCAATCAAATACACGTTGCAATATGAATATTCAATCAGAATATCAATTTTTTGTGCTGGTTGTGCCTAGAAATTAACGAATAAACGAAAAACATCGTTATCTCGAATGATGATTTATTCAAAAGCCCGTGATAATGCAACTTCTGCCATCTGCACGTTTTTGTCAATACACTCTGAAAACCCTGTAGAATATACATATGTATGTCTCTATTATAAGCGAATCTCGAAGCTCGTGATGCCCTCGTATTTTAATTGTCATCCTGATGGTGCGCTGTCGAGGATTTTTCGTTTTATTTCCCAGCCCTATTCGGCTGAACGTAAAAAATATTGATACCCGACACGCCAATGACATTTCGCGCTGTATGTTTGTTTCCACCTTTCGTCGCAATATACAAACCCCGAATGCGGATAAAAACAAATATATGCTCAATACTCATATATGCATATTGCACTACTTTGGATGCGGTATTCAGGCACATTGGGAAATCGTCAAAGGTGCACAAATAAGACATATTCATCGCTAGAAACATTAAATTATTTTGTCAGTCTAAATACAATGAAAATCACGATGTCGCGTACACGCACGAAACAGATCGATTTTGGAATACACGTCCGGACGAACGGGAGGAACGGGAACGGGACAAATGGGCACTACAAATAAAGACATATGTGATAACGCGCATCTATATACAAGATAAAGCTGACGGTTCATTGTTGCCCCTTCAATTCAAACGGTATATCTTTACGACAAAATTGGTACCCACGTAAGAGAGAGAAAGAGCGAGAGAGAGAGAGAGAGAGAGAGAGAGAGAGAGAGAGAGAGAGAGAGAGAGAGAGGGGGGGGGGGGGGGAGAGAGAGAGGGGGGGGGGAGAGAGAGAGAGAGAGGGGGGGAGAGAGAGAGAGAGAGAGAGAGAGAGAGAGAGAGAGAGAGAGAGAGAGAGAGAGAGAGAGAGAGAGAGAGAGAGAGAGAGAGAGAGAGAGAGAGAGAGAGAGAGAGAGAGAGAGAGAGAGAGAGAGAGAGAGAGAGAGAGAGAGAGAGAGAGAGAGAGAGAGAGAGAGAGAGAGAGAGTAATTCCCTCTACGAATACTTAAAGAGCTTGGGTATAGCCCGAAGAGCTCTTACAATATCTGTTTACATCTGACTATATATCTGACTTTTAGCGTTTGAAAACGGAAAAGAGAACTAATTGAATTTCAAAATAGACTATATAAATAAATTGTCTACATGTGTACGTGCAAACAAACATATGGACTTTCTGTAGTATACATCTGAAATTGTTTCCCATTACATTTGTCTGCTTCTTATTTACTCCGCACGATTCCCTCCGTGCTTTTTCACAACTTACTCTTCAGTTCGAAGATTCATACAGTTCTTTGAAATTTTGCGCAGACCTCTTGTATATATCACAATTTTAATACACGTTTTTAATTAAAAAGAAAATTCAAGCAAATAAAAATATTTATACGACGTTTTTCGCAGAACTCTTCAATATACGTAATTAAATTAACGCACTTTTAATACACGTTTGCAGTTGAAAATTCAAGAAATTTCAGACGAATAAAAATATTTGTCTTACCAAGTAAAGTAAAAATACAAAGTAAAAAACAAGTAAAAAGTTAATAACGGAATTTGTGAGAATATTTGCAAATGTCCTGCTTAATTTCGAGCAACATTTTTGTTTGTTTTTTTTTATTGGTTTTTTCCTTAGGTACACGCTTGTCGCGTTTGTTACCTATTCTTTCCCATCATTATGACCATTCTTTCCTCCACTGTCTACTCCTTTTCTTCTCCATCTTTCCCCTGTTCCCCCCTCTTGCGGCCGCAGCCGACTTCCCCCTCTGTATCATATTCATCATGACATTTCTGTCATGGGTATAGGGAAACTGCGGAAAACCTATACCAATACAGCCGGTCATCGAGTTCGCCCCCCAGTCGTGGAACTAGTCTTATTTCGCCGCGAAATGCCGAAGAAAAACATTTCACGACGAAATGTACGCGACTGGGATTCGAACCCGCGACCTCCCGGTCCGCTGGTTTAGTGGCGAGCACGCTAACGACTAGACCATCGCACCGGTTCATTTTTGTTTGTTTAAATTACTATTGGATTTCCGGAAAACTTTTTTTTTTTCTTCTGAGGTTCGAAAGTGACAGAAACTAAATTATGGACGGTGGGTAATCGGATCGTGAAGCGAATCCAGAATGGTAGGACTAAAGTGTGGGTTAACATTCGGTCAGAAATATTTCGCAGTTTTAATGTTTTTCAGATAACAACTACTTGGTGGAGACAATACCCATGGGCTACGAGAGTACGATGAAGTTGACGATAAAGTCCGTGAGAGCCCAAGATTTTGGATCGTTCAAGTGCATCGCAACAAATTCACTGGGCGAAACAGACGGCAAGATAAAACTTTACAGTACGTGCTATACGTATACATATGTTATATATTTACACACACACACGCACGCACGCACGCACGCGCGCACACACACACACACACACACACACACACACACACACACACACACACACACACACACACACACACGCACGCACGCACGCACGCACGCACACATACACACATATATATATATTTGTATATATAATTCGAATCGATATGGAAGGTTTAGTGCAAATCGCAATTATTCAATAAATGTTACGTGCTTGGATTCCGCGGATCCACATAACTGCGGGCCGGGTTGAAAGTCCGAACTTTGAATGATCAGAATGCTCAAAACTCCGAAAGAATACTACCCCGAAAGATCTAAACTCCGGAAGACCAAAACTTCGAAAATCTGAACACAGTCCAAATAATTGGGCTATGGAAGTTTAAAAAGTTTTAACATTTTCAATAAATCGACGAATTATTTCCGATTCAATCCGATTCAATCCGCCGACGGTTCAAATTCCTAATTTTAATGTTCCGAAATTACAAGTTTCGTCAAGATCATGCCAGCGAAAGTCTACACCGTAGACTGTAATTCAAAATTGACATAAAATCACATCTTAATAAAAAAAAAAACTTGAACCACTTAGTCGATTTATTGAAAAATTTGAAACTTTAAAAACTTCCATAGCCGAATTAATTTGACGGTGTTTAGATTTTCGGAGTTTTGGTCTTTCGTGTAAAATTCTTTTAGACTTTTGATCTTTCAGGGTAGTATTCTTTCAGAGTTTTCAGCTTTCTGATCATTCAAAATTCGGAATTTCAACCCGGCCCCCATAACTGCTATACGCACATGAAGTTATTGGTGGCAGTTCGCATTCCATCATAATTATTACTTATGTGGTTTATACCATTATGGACAAAATTGACTTTTTATTCGAGACGGAAATTTTTCGTTTTAATTTAATAATATTAGACTAAACTTATTTTACAAAATTTCATTCGATAGAAATTCGAGGGGTATATTCTACTGCGTTCGGTCTTTAATCAATCCCCCTATACTTTATTTTAAGATGATATTATAAATAGAAAATGAACCGAGCAAATTTCTATATTCTAGATCATGATTCAAGGATGAAAACAATCTTAAAAATAATCCTCGAAGATGAGCGGGATTGCAGATCTCCTATACATTTAAAAGAGATTTAAAAAAAATACTGGTAACATTTTTGCATGAAATGTATAAATATTAAAACGAAAAATGTCAAATCAGCGGTTATATAAAAATAAAATCAGAAGAAAACCAGCATATCTCGCGATTTTTTGATGGAAAAATGGTAGTAAATAGTTTTTTTTGGAATGTCCGGAGTTCATGCGAGAACGGATAATATGGGAAAGAAAGTGCGCAAAACACATTTAGTTTGATGAAGCGATTTTTTTAAGGCAGTATTCTTGTCTGGAAATTTGAGAAGATAGTTTTTTTAATGTTATTTCATTATTTTACAGACCTATCTCAAGATGTCTGTGAAAACCGTTCAGTGATACTCATAAAATTGGTCTAGCTATAGAAATTGTAGAGAAGTACGCTCGAAGAGCCCGGTGGAGACGCAGCAACTTTGAACGCGTTTTTCTCGCATTGATGCTTTTCAAATCGGCAACCACGATATCTCGATAACCAATTGACCGATTGAGCTGAGATTTAGCATACACCTTCAGTATACTGTTATTCAACATTGGTAGCAGAATTGAGTCGAAATAATTTTTTAAATTTGATCTGACTCGTAGAATGATGGGAAACATAGGAAAAATTGATTATCAAATTTTAGCATGCCGCCATTTTGTAGAATTTTTTTTTCTGAATCTGGTTCCAACATCACAACGTCCATACAGATTAAGAATGTTTTGTTTTTTTCGGATTCATACAAAGTCCACAGCACTGGTCGTCAATTGGGGGCGTTTTCTGCGCGCCGTTGTTTACAAACGTACAAAAGTACATGATAATAATGTTTTTTTAATTGGACAAATATTTGAACGATCAATAAAAATGTGTTTGTTCTTCGTTATTTTTTTGTTATTCCATCCTAAAAATTACCTCTAAAACCGCGCTGTAGACAACGATACTACCTTGAGGGATAACACCACTCTAGCGACAGAAAATAAGGCCTACTTTGACGATTTATTTTGGGAGTATGAAAAAAGGAATAGCATTTCTTTTGAGAGGGTTTATTTAACACATATTAAAGTATGAAAAAAAAATTTATTATAATTTTCATACAAAATAGCGGCGACGAAGCCCATCTCGAGAAACGTGTTTTTTACAAATAGCTTCACGGGCGGACGGTTTTCTCGTAAAGTATAAGACCTGCAACAAAAACCAAAAAAAATTACAATTTATATATTATTAGTTATGGGACTCCGTAGGGATTTCTTTAGATCAAATTTTGGAAAATGGCGCACTTTGAATGAAATAAATCGATTTTTTTGCCCAAAAAATAGACAGTAAATTGTTTATAAAAAAAGTTTACATTTAATCAAAAAACGGCTACGTAGTTCCATAGAGAATGTAATTGCGAAGTTACTATCAAAATTTCAAGTTGAGCAATGCAAAGGTGTTCGAGTAATCCGTCCTCCCAGTTTAAAAAAAGTGGTTTCGAGAAAAACGCGTTTGAAGTTGTACGAGGCACCTGAAAGAAGTCCGAGGCGCTGCGGCAAAATTGATAATTGAACCTTTAAAAAAATTCACTACAGGACTCAATGCATATTGTTTTTATGACCCCAAAATATTTTTTAAGCCAAATAAAACGATTTTTCCAAAATCCTAGAGTGGTGTTATCTCTTAAATCGTGCACGGCGTTTTCAAAAGACGCGTGACAAAAACGCTCGTCCGAATATATCCATTAAAAGTTCTAAAGTTTACTCCTCGAATACGTAAGGCTTGGACCACACATTTCGCCTCCCGTTTTTTTAAGTAAGCAAGTTTTCCTACTTACTTTTACTCCATATTGCATGACATGGCACGAGAAAAATATCCCACGACGCTCGACTTGTGCTTTGCCATAAAAGCGTTTGGTGGCTGTAGTTTTCGAAACCCTGTCTGAAGATTCCAAAGGTCTACTCCGCAAAGTACATTAATTCAAAACAGAAAAAAAAACGTTTTTTTTTCTAATGTTTCTAAGTAGAATCCATTCTCGATTGATTCTCCTCATTGTTACACGATTGCGATCACGCTATTCCCCGTGTTTCAATATGGTCGATGCAAATTCGGAGATTCGTCTGGATTTTGCAAACCAGAGACCCTTGCGAGAGTCGACGCTAGGGCTGGATTGCTGCGAATTAATCGCACCCTCTGCATTTTATGTATGTGGCCTTCCGTATGAAGGAGGACCGTTTCCACGTCCGTCCAAATTCCCACAACTTTTTATATCACTTCTCGAAACATTAAATGTCCCGACTATATATGAAGGACTATTATCAAGAAAAGCGCATAATGCCCCCCCCCCTCCCCCATAATTTCGCAAGATTCTGCCAAGTATTGAAAAGTGTCGGGACAGGGGAGTGTCGATTCGGCCCAGAATTCTCTTTGTATATGACAACAGTCAGCCTGTGGCGTGCAGGAGTGTCGTCCCTGAGGAATGGTTATGTGTTTTGTCGATGCCGGAACGTCACTTCGCTCCGGATCACGCTACTTCGTTTTCGGAATGACTTCGGGACCAGCGTGTGTGTTGTATGTACGGATAGGTGTATATAACTGCAAGAGCGCATCATACATTCAGCGAGGATCGGATAGAGCCGCGGAAGGATATGAACACACGCGGTGGTTGGCTATAGAACGTTGTGAGACGGAAATCGATGCACTCGCGGAAAGGGGACGTGTATGTTTTGCCACGTAAATTTTAGTGTATCCATGAACATGTGTATGTGTGCATGGGTGTGTGAATGTGTGTATGTGTGTGCCTCAGTGTACCCGCGAGTCGTGGGATACAAAAAGTGGAAGGGCAGGAAGAAAAGAGAGTACAAATACAAATTTTTTTAATATCAATCTCACGGCTACCAGAAATCCACTATTTTCGCCTCGTATGGCGTATGCATGCATACACATTGCCACGGAGTACGAGGTCTCGTATCTTTGCTACTTGACGTTTGTTTTTGCTTTATCCCGTTTCAAAACGAGCCCGGCGAAATAAAAGTACAGATGGAGACGCGGTTATCCATTTTTAAAGAGCTAGGATTGGCCGATTGCAGCCATCTAATTTGACGGTCTTTTTAATTACTCCCTTGCTGTTTGTAAAAAAAACTTTAGCTTGGGGGTAACAGCAATCTTTTTCGTCCATTTTTTTACACAGTGAACGGCCTCGTGAAGCAGCGAAGTTAAATAGGGCCAAACTAGACGAGCATGGATGTATACCCGTGCACATAAATTTCCACTTTGTAGACTCTATTGCCTTGGCATCAGAACGCTTCGTGATGGTAAAAATATTTTAGGCATTTTTCAATTCATGCTTGCGTTTGTACACTGTTTTGCCCCGGAGCATAAAAGTAAATAATATAAATAAAAAATTGTATAACTTGAGTAAGAATATGCAAAAAAAAACTCTCGTTAATTATAAGGTTTTTCTGCGCAATACCTACTTCTACGGTAGAACGAATTATCGCGGCAGACATTCCACTTAAAAATTGGTAGCTATTGAGAAGTTTTTATATTTCTCGAGACGACTGAACATTGTCCGCAACGTGCTTATGTCGTTACGGTAGGTTTACACTACGACACTTTGGTGTATACACTCAATGTATACATTGAGTGTCTGTGTGTGAACCCCACTGTCTGATCTCGCGACATTTATTGCGACATCTCGCTAGGTGTCGCGCCGAGTGCCGTGTGAACAGGTTGTGTCTGAGTGTCTGCCGCAGTGTCCAAGTTTTCGAACCGGCGCGAAATTAGCCAGACACTCGCGACCCGCGTTAAATCAAAATGGCCATTACGTGGAGCAAGGAGAGCATTAAAAATTTGATATCTCTTGTGGAAGGACTGCCTGAACTTTGGCAAATATGTTGTACTGATTATAATAATAGAGTAAAAAAACAGGCAGCACTTCAATACTGAGCGGAACAGTTTGGCACAATATCGGTTAAAGTCGGCAGAAAAAATCATAATTTAAGAACACAGCTTAAGGGGCTATAACAGTGTGAACGCTGGAAATTTGGGTGATTTTCAGGATTGTTTAGAAAGAAAAGTACTCAATTAAATGTTTTGGAAAATTAAAAATATATTTGACCTATTTACATAATTTTTTCATTGAAAAATATTCAGATCCAAGCGACTTATGCGCTGCCTTCGCAGGCGCAAAAAAAAAGTTCTTCCACTGCTGACATGATTCCGGCTGATTGAGTAGCTGAAACCGAAAAAGGAAAAAAAGTCGTTAAACTGGAAGGTATTTCCTGTACAATGACGTGGGATTTTTGAAAAATATCAAAATCTAACAAAATGGCGTAGTTATGAAAAAAGTCTGTTTTCTTGCCTATAAAATGGTCGTTTTTTTCAATGCCAAATCGTCAATTTTCATCCAATCAAAAATATCCTAGGTCATTGTAGAGTAAAAATATTCAAGAGTACTCAGTTCAAATTTCAAGTCAATCGGATCTCTCTGAGTTACAATGTCAGCAAATTTGAAAAATCTCATTTCGAGAAAAATGCGTTTGAAGATTTAACTATCGATTTTTGCAAGATAAAATGATATTGATATACGGGTGACAATTTTAATGTGGCCATGCTTTTTTTGAGGGCCTTGCGCGAAGATTTTGGGTCTGAAAAAAATATGATTTTGAATGGTTTTTCGAGCCTTTTTCGAAAAAAAATACGGCATATTTTTGTCTTGAAAAATGTACGCCAGAAGAAATAAGGCATTGCGAAAAAAAACGCAAAATACATTCCGAGCACATGAGATTGAAGTTTTTTAAATTCCGCATACAATGCACTCCGGAAAACTTGATTTGCGCCCGCCATCATGGTGGAAAAAATTGTTAAAAGTACGCCGTAAAGTGGCAATTTGCGTGAAACAAGCGATTTAAGTCAGACGCGATCGTGCTATGGGATGTCCTAGCTTGGTACGTTACAGCTGCAACTTCCGAATGTTCGGCTGTCACACGAAGGTGGTTGAGAATTCCTTGACCCGCGAATGAGCTAAGGGATCTGAATTTGTACCCATCCGAGTCCATTGCAGAGAATATGGTCAATTTCGAAAAGTTCGAAAATTCCATGTACTGCAAATAATATTTTGAATAATTTGGAATTCGTTTCCAGCTCTTGGACACATCATTTTGAAAAAAAAAACTTTAACACAGATTAGGGAAAATTTACAGACTTTTTCCCATTACGCGTATTATTTTTCCCACATTCATTACTGCGAGCATTGTGTGAGCGTGTGCGTGCATGAGGATGCACGAATGCACACGCGCGTGTGCGTAATATGGACATTTGCCACGTTTCGAGCGCGCTCTGAACTCGGGTTCGGAGAGCACGCTACGCGGTTCGGTCCGAACGCATCGTCAAACGTCAAAACGCGTTATTTGACGTTTCGGATTAGTCAGCTGATATTGTCAGCTGATACCATCTTGGATATGCAGATTTAGCGCACACACGTCGAACTGTCGTCGAAAGGCCAAATTTGACGCGTGATTTGACGTTTCATCAATCGTCTGCTATTAATTTCTGACATCTTGGGCAAATGGGGAGCACGCGCGTTGAAGGTTTGCCGAAATGCACTGTTTGGCGCGTGATTTGATATTACGTGATATCGCCGGCCATGATTGTTTGCCATTTTGGATGTGCAAAATCATGATTCGAGACGGCGAGCGATTATCTCTAGAGTTATTTAACATTTCGATTCGAATAAAAATCTACAGTACGTGTCTTTGTCTTTTTTGCGTTCACAAGACGTAAATGAAAACACAACTACGTACTGGAAAAAGGTGTTTTTAATGATTAATTGAAAAATACCGAACATCGGAACAAAAACAAGTTTGGTATTTTTTTCAGACAAGTTGACCGTGCCTCTACCTGGAGCGCCGATTCGATTTCTATCTACGCAATAAATAATTAATACATGTCTGCGATGGTTCTGAAGGCGTAAACCAGTTATTCCATAATGATGATTATGGTTCTGGGGGATGGGTTCGGAAATCCCCGATATGACTGTCCCGAGCTTATGTTCGCGTTTACCTTACTTTCGGTTATTTTGCGTCAAAGGGTATCGAGACGCTCCGTGGACGGTTTCAAGCGCATTTGTTGATTGACAAAGGTAAAAGCAATGGTGATGGTGGTTCTGGGGAATTCGATACGCCACATGGACGACGATTATAAGCGCATTTATTAATAAAAATAAAAGCAATGATTGTGATGATTCTGGGGTACCTGATTGGACATGCCTGATATGACGGCATCGAGTTCTTCTCTGCTTTTACCTTTCTTTCTGTCATATCGCATCAAATACACTGACGACGATTTGAAAACGATTACAGGCGCATTTGTTAATAAAAAAAGATAAAAGCAATAATTGTGCTCATTCTGGGGGACCCGAATGGACATTACTAACATGACGGCATCGAGTTCTTCTCAGCTTTTACCTTTATTTCTGTCATATTGCTTCAAATACAATGACGACGATTTGAGGATGATTCCAGACGCATTTGTTAATAAAAAAAGGTAAAAGCAATAATTGTGATGAATCTAGGGGACCCGACTGGGCATTGCTAATATAACGGCATCAAGTTCTTCTCTGCTTTTACCTTTATTTCTGTCATATTGGATCAAATAAAATGACGACGATTTAAGGATGATTACAGGCGCATTTCTTAACAAACAAAGATAAAAGCAATGATTGTGCAAATTCTGGAAGACCCGAATGGACATTGCTAATATGACGGCATCGAGTTCTTCTCTGCTTTTACCTTTATTTCTGTCGTATCGCATCAAATACAACGTCGAGGATTTGAGGATGATTACAGGCGCATTTGTTAATAAAAAAAGATAAAAGCAATAATTGTGCTCATTCTGTGGGACCCGAATGGACATTGCTAATATGACGGCATCAAGTTCTTCTCTGATTTTGCCTTTATTTCTGTCGTATCGCATCAAATACAATGACGACGATTTGAAGATGATTACAGGCGCATTTGTTAATAAAAAAGATAAAAGCAATAATTGTGCTCATTCTGGGGGACCCGAATGGACATTGCTAACATGACGGGATCGAGTTCTTCTCTGCTTTTACCTTTCTTTCTGTCATATCGCATCAAATACACTGACGACGATTTGAAGACGATTACAGGCGCATTTGTTAATAAAAAAAGATAAAAGCAATAATTGTGCTCATTCTGGGGGACCCGAATGGACATTACTAACATGCCGGCATCGAGTTCTTCTCTGCTTTTACCTTTCTTTCTGTCATATCGCATCAAATACACTGACGACGATTTGAAGACGATTACAGGCGCATTTGTTAATAAAAAAAGATAAAAGCAATAATTGTGCTCATCCTGGGGGACCCGAATGGACATTACTAACATGACGGCATCGAGTTCTTCTCTGCTTTTACCTTTATTTCTGTCATATTGCTTCAAATACAATGACGACGATTTGAGGATGATTTCAGGCGCATTTGTTAATAAAAAAAAGGTAAAAGCAATGGTTGTGTCGATTCTGGGGGACCCAATTGGACAGGCCTGATATGACGGCACCGAGTTCTTCTCTGCTTTTACCTTTCTTTCTGTCATATCGCATCAAATACACTGACGACGATTTGAAAACGATTACCGGCGCATTTGTTAATAAAAAAAGATAAAAGCAATAATTGTGCTCATTCTGGGGGACCCGAATGGACATTACTAACATGACGGCATCGAGTTCTTCTCAGCTTTTACCTTTATTTCTGTCATATTGCTTCAAATACAATGACGACGATTTGAGGATGATTCCAGGCGCATTTGTTAATAAAAAAAGGTAAAAGCAATGATTGTGATGAATCTGGGGGACCCGAATGGATATTACTATTATAACCTCATTGAGTTCTTCTCTGTTTTTACCTTTATTTCTGTCATATTGCTTCAAATACTATGACGACGATTTGAAGATGATTGCAGGCGCATTTGTTAATAAAAAAAAAGGTAAAAGCAATAATTGTGCTCATTCTGGGGGACCCGAATAGGCATTGCTAATATGACGGCATCGAGTTCTTCTCTGCTTTTACCTTTATTTCTGTCATATCGTATCAAATACAATAACGACGATTTAAGGGTGATTACGGGCACATTTCTTAATAAGCAAAGATAAAAGCAATGATTGTGATGAATCTGGGGGACCCGAATGGACATTGCTAATATGACGGCATCGAGTTCTCTGCTTTTACCTTTATTTCTGTCATATTGCTTCAAATACAATGACGACAATTTGAGGATGATTTCAGGCGCATTTGTTAATAAAAAAAGGCAAAAGCAATGATTGTGATGAATCTGGGGGACCCGAATGAACATTGCTAATATGACGGCGTCGAGTTCTTCTCTGCTTTTACCTGTATTTCTGTCATATCGCATCAAATACAATAACGAGGATTTAAGGATCATTACGGGCGCATTTCTTAATAAACAAAGATAAAAGCAATGATTGTGCCGATTCTGGGGGACCCGAATGGACATTACTAATATGACGGCGTCGAGTTCTTCTCTGCTTTTACCTTTATTTCTGTCATATTGCTTCAAATACAATGACGACAATTTGAGGATGATTTCAGGCGCATTTGTTAATAAAAAAAGGTAAAAGCAATGATTGTGATGAATCTGGGGGACCCGAATGAACATTGCTAATATGACGGCATCGAGTTCTTCTCTGCTTTTACCTGTATTTCTGTCATATCGCATCAAATACAATAACGAGGATTTAAGGATCATTACGGGCGCATTTCTTAATAAACAAAGATAAAAGCAATGATTGTGCCGATTCTGGGGGACCCGAATGGACATTACTAATATTACGGCATCGAGTTCTTCTCTGCTTTTACCTTTATTTCTGTCATATTGCTTCTAATACAATGACGACGATTTGAGGATGATTTCAGGCGCATTTGTTAATAAAAAAAGGTAAAAGCAATGATTGTGATGAATCTGGAGGAACCGAATGGATATTACTAATATGACGGCATCGAGTTCTTCTCTGCTTTTACCTTTATTTCTGTCATATTGCTTCAAATACAATGACGACGATTTGAGGATGATTTCAGGCACATTTGTTAATAAAAAAAAGGTAAAAGCAATGACTCTGATGAATCTGGGGAACCCGAATGAATATTACTAATATGACGGCATCGAGTTCTTCTCTGCTTTTACCTTTGTTTCTGTCATATTGCTTCAAATACAATGACGACGATTTGATGATGATTTCAGGCGCATTTATTAATAAAAAAAGGTAAAAGCAATAATTGTGATGAATCTAGGGGACCCGACTGGGCATTGCTAATATGACGGCATCGAGTTCTTCTCTGCTTTTACCTTTATTTCTGTCATATTGGATCAAATAAAATGACGACGATTTAAGGATGATTACAGGCGCATGTGTTAATAAAAAAAAGGTAAAAGCAATGATTGTGATGAATCTGGGGGACCCGAATGGATATTACTATTATGACCTCATTGAGTTCTTCTCTGTTTTTACCTTTATTTCTGTCATATTGCTTCAAATACTTTGATGCGATACGACAGAAATAAAGGTAAAAGCAGAGAAGAACTCGATGCCGTCATATTAGCAATGTCCATTCGGGTCTTCCAGAATTTGCACAATCATTGCTTTTATCTTTGTTTGTTAAGAAATGCGCCTGTAATCATCCTTAAATCGTCGTCATTTTATTTGATCCAATATGACAGAAATAAAGGTAAAAGCAGAGAAGAACTGGATGCCGTTATATTAGCAATGCCCAGTCGGGTCCCCTAGATTCATCACAATTATTGCTTTTACCTTTTTTTATTAACAAAGGCGCCTGAAATCATATTCAAATTGTCGTCAATGTATTTGAAGCAATATGACAGAAACAAAGGTAAAAGCAGAGAAGAATTCGATGCCGTCATATTAGTAATAGTCATTCGGGTTCCACAGATTCATCAGAGTCATTGCTTTTACCTTTTTTTATTAACAAATGCGCCTGGCATCATCCCCAAATCGTCGTCATTGTATTTGAAGCAATATGACAGAAATACTGGTAAAAGCTGAGAAGAACTCGATGCCGTCATGTTAGTAATGTCCATTCGGGTCCCCCAGAATGAGCACAATTATTGCTTTTATCTTTTTTTATTAACAAATGCGCCTGTAATCGTTTTCAAATCGTCGTCAGTGTATTTGATGCGATATGACAGAAAGAAAGGTAAAAGCAGAGAAGAACTCGGTGCCGTCATATCAGGCCTGTCCAATTGGGTCCCCCAGAATCGACACAACCATTGCTTTTACCTTTTTTTATTAACAAATGCGCCTGAAATCATCCTCAAATCGTCGTCATTGTATTTGAAGCAATATGACAGAAATAAAGGTAAAAGCAGAGAAGAACTCGATGCCGTCATGTTAGTAATGTCCATTCGGGTCCCCCAGAATGAGCACAATTATTGCTTTTATCTTTTTTTATTAACAAATGCGCCTGTAATCGTCTTCAAATCGTCGTCAGTGTATTTGATGCGATATGACAGAAAGAAAGGTAAAAGCAGAGAAGAACTCGATGCCGTCATATCAGGCCTGTCCAATTGGGTCCCCCAGAATCGACACAACCATTGCTTTTACCTTTGTTTATTAACAAATGCGCATGTTATCATCCCCAAATCTTCGTCATTTTATTCGATGCGATATGATAGAAATAAAGGTAAAAGCAGAGAAGAACTCGATGCCGTCATATTAGCAATGCCCAGTCGGGTCCCCTAGATTCATCACAATTATTGCTTTTACCTTTTTTTATTAACAAATGCGCCTGAAATCATCATCAAATCGTCGTCATTGTATTTGAAGCAATATGACAGAAACAAAGGTAAAAGCAGAGAAGAACTCGATGCCGTCATATTAGTAATATTCATTCGGGTTCCCCAGATTCATCACAGTCATTGCTTTTACCTTTTTTATTAACAAATGCGCCTGAAATCATCCTCAAATCGTCGTCATTGTATTTGAAGCAATATGACAGAAATAAAGGTAAAAGCAGAGAAGAACTCGATGCCGTCATGGTAGTAATGTCCATTCGGGTCCCCCAGAATGAGCACAATTATTGCTTTTATCTTTTTTTATTAAAAAATGCGCCTGTAATCGTCTTCAAATCGTCGTCAGTGTATTTGATGCGATATGACAGAAAGAAAGGTAAAAGCACAGAAGAACTCGATGCCGTCATATCAGGCCTGTCCAATTGGGTGCCGCAGAATCGGCACAGTCATTGCTTTTACCTTTGTTTATTAACAAATACGCCTGTTATCATCCCCAAATCTTCGTCATTTTATTCGATGCGGTATGACTGAAAGAAAGGTAAAAGCAGAGAAGAACTCGATGCCGTCATATTAGCAATGCCCATTCGGGTCGCCCAGATTCATCACAATCACTGCTTTTACCTTTTTTTATTAACAAATGCGCCTGAAATCATCCTCCAATCGTCGTCATAGTATTTGAAGCAATATGACAGAAATAAAGGTAAAAGCAGAGAAGAACTCAATGCCGTCATATTAGTAATATCCATTCGGATCCCCCAGATTCATCACAATCATTGCTTTTACCTTTTTTTATTAACAAATGCGCCTGAAATCATCCTCAAATTGTCGTCATTGTATTTGAAGCAATATGACAGAAATAAAGGTAAAAGCAGAGAAGAACTCGACGCCGTCATATTAGTAATGTCCATTCGGGTCCCCCAGAATCCGCACAATCATTGCTGTTATCTTTGTTTATTAAGAAATGCGCCCGTAATGATCCTTAAATCCTCGTTATTGTATTTGATGCGATATGATAGAAATACAGGTAAAAGCAGAGAAGAACTCGATGCCGTCATATCAGGCATGTCCAATCAGGTACCCCAGAATCATCACAATCATTGCTTTTATTTTTATTAATAAATGCGCTTATAATCGTCGTCCATGTGGCGTATCGAATTCCCCAGAACCACCATCACCATTGCTTTTACCTTTGTCAATCAACAAATGCGCTTGAAACCGTCCACGGAGCGTCTCGATACCCTTTGACGCAAAATAACCGAAAGTAAGGTAAAAGCGAACATAAGCTCGGGACAGTCATATCGGGGATTTCCGAACCCATCCCCCAGAACCATAATCATCATTATGGAATAACTGGTTTACGCCTTCAGAACCATCGCAGACATGTATTAATTATTTATTGCGTAGATAGAAATCGAATCGGCGCTCCAGGTAGAGGCACGGTCAACTTGTCTGAAAAAAATACCAAACTTGTTTTTGTTCCGATGTTCGGTATTTTTCAATTAATCATTAAAAACACCTTTTTCCAGTAGGTAGTTGTGTTTTCATTTACGTCTTGTGAACGCAAAAAAGACAAAGACACGTACTGTAGATTTTTATTCGAATCGAAATGTTAAATAACTCTAGAGATAATCGCTCGCCGTCTCGAATCATGATTTTGCACATCCAAAATGGCAAACAATCATGGCCGGCGATATCACGTAATATCAAATCACGCGCCAAACAGTGCATTTCGGCAAACCTTCAACGCGCGTGCTCCCCATTTGCCCAAGATGTCAGAAATTAATAGCAGACGATTGATGAAACGTCAAATCACCCGTCAAATTTGGCCTTTCCTAAAGGCCAAAATTTTCCTAAAGTGCGCTAAATCTGCATATCCAAGATGGTATCAGCTGACAATATCAGCTGACTAATCCGAAACGTCAAATAACGCGTTTTGACGTTTGACGATGCGTTCGGACCGAACCGCGTAGCGTGCTCTCCGAACCCGAGTTCAGAGCGCGCTCGAAACGTGGCAAATGTCCATATTACGCACACGCGCGTGTGCACTCGTGCATCCTCATGCACGCACACGCTCACACAATGCTCGCAGTAATGAATGTGGGAAAAATAATACGCGTAATGGGAAAAAGTCTGTAAATTTTCCCTAATCTGTGTTAAAGTTTTTTTTTCAAAATGATGTGTCCAAGAGCTGGAAACGAATTCCAAATTATTCAAAATATTATTTGCAGTACATGGAATTTTCGAACTTTTTCGAAATTGACCATATTCTCTGCAATGGACTCGGATGGGTACAAATTCAGATCCCTTAGCTCATTCGCGGGTCAAGGGATTCTCAACCACCTTCGTGTGACAGCCGAACATTCGGAAGTTGCAGCTGTAACGTACCAAGCTAGGACATCCCATAGCACGATCGCGTCTGACTTAAATCGCTTGTTTCACGCAAATTGCCACTTTACGGCGTACTTTTAACAATTTTTTCCACCATGATGGCGGGCGCAAATTAAGTTTTCCGGAGTGCATTGTATGCGGAATTTAAAAAACTTCAATCTCATGTGCTCGGAATGTATTTTGCCTTTTTTTTTCGCAATGCCTTATTTCTTCTGGCGTACATTTTTCAAGACAAAAATCTGCCGTATTTTTTTTTCGAAAAAGGCTCGAAAAACCATTCAAAATCATATTTTTTTCAGACCCAAAATCTTCGCGCAAGGCCCTCAAAAAAAGCATGGCCACATTAAAATTGTCACCCTGTATATAATATAAATGATAATGATATTCTTGAAAGAATAAACTGTCGAAATAGGAAAAAAAAATCTTTTTTTTAAGTGTCACACTGGTATAGCCCCTTAATAACAGCGCACAAAATTGCGGCTGCCGCCGCACAGCGTTTCTCCATGGCGTCCGAGCGGGTACTGCAGACGTGTCAGTAGTTTTGTGTGTGAACATCTGAGACACTTGTGTAGCGACATCACAGTACAGACACTTTCTGAGACACCGAAACCGTCTTATGTGTGAATAGAACGGACATTAGTGTCAGACATTTGTGTCGCAATAAGTGTCGTAGTCTATGCAGACCTTTATGGCGGTACTTTCCTTTTCTTCTAGCGCTTCCAATTAAGTAAGACCAGCTATGAGGTACAAAGGACCCTTCACTCCGAGAATAAAGACTGTCATCCTATTCAACGTCCTATTTTCCCATCGCTACGCATGGACTTCCATTTCTCGATTACTTGTATGACCCGGATATTCGTCGAATGTGCATTTGTTACATAGAACGATTTACGCATG
>CALYCA010000187.1:0-18800 GCA_944452715.1 Ophion slaviceki | reverse complement strand
TTGCTTCCTTCCGCTTTTTCGACCCCCTTGAGACGAAGGGGAGGACTTTTTCCGTAAATTTTCGGTCAATCATTGGGACACGTATGAGATTCACATCGAAATGCATATGCACTCTTGTATACCTAAAGCATATGCATCGCGACCTCTGACCCGAGATCGCCGCGAAAAATCGCTCGGACGGTCCTACCCCGTGGGACATCTTGGCCCGGGGGTCAGCCGGGGTCATGGGAACCCATGGGGGTCTCGAGGATTTTTGGGACTTTACCGGAGGCACCCGCTCGAAATGAGACCCCTGTCGATGATGCGATGTTTTCGATGCATGCGACGTCAGTTGCCAGGTGGACCGTCCAGCGCTCACTCGCCCTCTGTTGGCTCTCTCTCTCTCTCTTGCTCACTTGGGACCGCCGGGCTGCCGGAAGGAATTTTTCAAACCAGCCATCCCCTCCCCTCGGACCTGCTGCTGATTCTCGTCAATGGCCTCGCACCCTACCTCGTCATTTTTTCGAACACTTGTAAGCGATTTCTCGTCTTGCGGAGAGCTCACGATAAGCAACGATACGACCCACGTTTATCGCTCGTATCGCGCTATCAATCTTGACCCTATCTGCTTACATTTTTTTCCGCCACTTCAAAGCCACGTTTTGAGAATAAAATCGAAACAGTCTATTTTAAGAATAAAATCAAATTGGCTCTATTTTAAGAATTAAATAAAATAGGTGTATTTTAAGAATAAAATAAAAAATCATTTTTATTTCACGAAACAAATAAAAATCAGTCTGTTTTAAGAATAAAAACGAATTCGTCTAAATTGAGAATAAAGCTAGAACTTGTCTATTTCAAGAAAAAAAAACATTTAAATGTATCTATTTTTCGAATGAAATCGTTATTCGTCTATTTCCAGAATATAATTAAATGTTTATTTTGCAGAACAAAATCAAAATTTGTCTATTTTAAATATAAAACTGATACTTTATTATTCTAAGTAGTAAATCATTGAGTATTTAACCAATAGGATATCAATTTGTCTTTTTTTAAGATAAAAGAAAAATGGTCCATTCTAAGAATAAAATAAAAATCGTCTATTTTCGTAATAAAATCCAAAACCTCTATTTTAAGCATGAAACTTACACTTAAATATTGTAAGCACTAAATCATGTTCAGTATTTAAACCCTCATCAGATAAGGGTGTTTTCGACCGTCGTTAAGGATAATGGTGGGTCACTCGTGCTTTCCGATAATTTTGCAATACTTAAAGTGCTGCAAAAAATCTGGAAAAATTCATGGACCTTGTTGAGACCCTTTACTCGATAATTATAATTTATCCGACCAGAAAAAATTAATTTTTAATAACAATTTCATGCAAAATCCGGAGGCATGGAAGCATTTTTCAGGGTATTGTTCAAGTCACGAGTGACCCACCTTTATCCGATGAGGGTTAAGAACAAAATCTCAATTGATTTATTTGAAAGATAAAATAAAGATCGTATGTTTCGAAAATAATATCAAAATGTGTTTATTTTAAGTGTAAAATGTGTCCTTTATTATTGTAAGTAGTAAATCATTTTAAGCATTTTAAGAATAAAATCACAATTCATCTATTTAAAAAATAAAATAAAAATCGCCTCCGATGAGAATAAAATCGAAACGTCTATTTAAAAAATAAAATAAAAATCGTTTATTTTAAGAATCAAATCGAAAACTTCTTTAGGAATAAAATAACAATTTGTCTACTTCAAAAATCAAATCAAATTTTCCCTACTCTAAAAATAAAACCAAAATTTCCCTCTTCCAAGAATAAAACTAAAATCGTCTGCTTCAAGAATAAAATCAAAACGTGTACTGCGTCAATAAAATCCAAATTTGACATTGTCCATCAAATTCCACATATGCAGTAAATTGCAGTCACCCATCCGAGTCCCGCCCGGCTTGATCGAGGATCCCCATAGTTGCCAATGAAGTAACGCAATACCCGAGTCAACGAGGTGGCCCGATCAATAGCCAAAGATTCATCGATAATGGACGGGCTCAATGCATGCGTTGCTCCTCGCTAATAAGAACTAGCCCTCCAACCCTTTTCCCTTCTTCCTCAACATTGCCGCCACAATAACGTCTCGCTCTTCACCCCTGCAGTCCTCCTCCCGACGTGTGGAAAAAAAAAAATTGGTTCACCTGTGTCGTGTGTCCCACCGGAAAGAAAACGAAGAAGGCAACAAAAAAAAACAGCGAGAGAACCCTTCGATGTTTTGATAGCTCAATATAGGCTCGACAATGCGTCGTGGTGGTTCTCTATCGAGAAAAATCAACCCTTTAAATCGCCAGAGTTCAATACCCAAATTGGTTCGTTCGCGAGATGCCACAATAGCCGGCACCTATAGCGTATTACGGGCTCTATTGGGTCCTTCACACATCCCTCTCTCTCTCTATGGTTGCACGTACGAATACAGGGTTATGTATCCGAGGCACAAATGCTTCGAGAACCCTTTCACCACAGGTCGTGTGCGATTGAAAGTTCTCTCTCTCTCTCTCTCTCTCTCTCTCTCTCTCTCTCTCTCTCTCTCTCTCTCTCTCTCTCTCTCTCTCTCTCTCTCTCTCTCTCTCTCTCTCCCTCTCTCTCCCTCGCCTCGGCCGCGAACCGATTTCGGGTCCCCTCCACGAGACCAGGGAACAAGGTGTTACACATCGGGGGAAATATCAAAGGGATTCGCGCGAGCTCTCAAAGAGCATCGCGACGTGTTTTGTATCGATCCTATTTGTGCCTGATGAACGAGGAAAGATGAAAACTCGGCAACCGAGAGAGAGAGGGAGAGAGACAGAGAATAAGGGATGAAAAGAGTGCGACAAAAGGGTTGATCTTGAATTTGGGTCAGAGGCCCAAAATCGATTCTCCCTGGCCCCCCGTTCGATGGCTAATAGCCGATTATGCCACGCGATCCATAGAACCCTCTCTCTCTCTTTCTCTCTCTCTATCGGCATATACATGGCTCCTTTTTCCGTATTTCTTCTCTGGACCCGCGCAGCCTCGGCATACAGGAACGTGTGCTTTGTATTGTGCCGACACAACGGCATATGTTGCCCGTACGATATTCTCGTGGCACGCAGACACATTAGGGACAATTTCGCGAGTGTATTCCTCGAGGATTAACCTCGCGACGTGCTTTACTTTTTTTTCCGTCTCCATGATGATTCTGCCTCCTTCGGGCGCGACCAAGGACGAGGCTTTCCCGTGACTCGGGTTCTCGCATTAAATTCCGAAGAGGACGAACCTACGATAGGAATTTTTGTGCGATGGCGAACGGAGATACACATTTTTCGATTTAACGGCCAAAGTTCCGGGTTCCCGTTGAAGATGCGTGGGACCTTTTTTGTAGGGCTGGGCGAGATGGACATTTTTTGTTCGGGACGTTTTTCGCTGGAGTTGATATTTTCGGAGATACAGGGGAGGGAGAGTTCAGGAGGGGGTGAACGGGGCCTGATAGACGAGGGCCCGCGTAGGGTTTTTGGGATATTTTCGGTGAGAAGCTTTGCACGGGCTTATTGGGACTTGTCGAAAGTGTAGTCTGGTGATTTTTCCGCGCAATTCGGGGCCTGAGAAATTGGGCCAGCTGCGAGGATCGAAAGGATCTCGGGGTCGTTGACCGGGCCGAGAGCCTGCGCGAGCGAGGATCCTCCGAGGATCGAGAGAACCTCGTTTCACACATTTTTTTTCTCCTCCGAGTCGGCACTGTGTCGAATAGTCCAAACAAACAGGCAAACAAACACGAAACTTGCGGCGAAGGGACCCAGAAGTGGAAAAAAGGCGGAGAAGGCAGAAAAAAAAAACATGGGACGTCAATGGGCGCGCGGGCTTCGAACGAACGAGTCTCGGGGGTGGCCCCGAAGATCCACGTGGGTCTCTTGTCTCGATGACCGCACGCAGGCCCAAACAAATCGGTCCGTACACAGGCCCCGGGACCGATACACGCTCACGTGACAAGTGACCACGCGCTCTTTTCGCATGCCACACACCCTCCTACACGGGGGTGAGTGACCACGGGACACGAGAGGGTTGCTCACGCGTTTCTCGAACACACGCTCGACTCCGGCTCCCTTGGGGGCCCTTTTATTTACGAAATTATCCGATTCTGGCCGAGGAAGCGTTAACGATTTTGTCTCCAGAAAAAAAAACGACGGGACGTGGACTGGGAATGTTTAAGGGGTTACCCCCACTTGCGATTTTGAAAAAATCGATTTTTTTTTATTGCATTTTTTTGAAGCGCAATTTGAAGTGCATTTTTTTTTATGCCCGGAATAGATGACTCTATGTACGTTTACAAAAAAAATATTTTCTTCGTGTAAACTGAAATTGAAACTTTAAACGCGTTTTTCTCAAAATGGCATTTCTAAAGTCGGTGACCAAGATTACTCGAACACTAATGAACCGATCTTCTTGAAATTTTGCAGGCTTATTTAATACATAAAAATGTAGTCTTTAATCGTTCGATTTTTTTTCGAAAAAAATGGCCCTTTTATAGCCAAAAAAACGGCCGTTTTTTTTTCGTTAAAATCGAACCATTAACTTTGACTGTCCGCCATTTTGTGAAAAATGAATATTTTTTAAAATCCTTCGATTAATGACTAGTATATACTTATATTTGACTAAATCCATCCGCATTTTTTTTTCAGATGATCCACTTCGCCGCAATGTTGGTCACCGCAAACCGTGTATATAAAAACATTATTTCATTGACGGCCATTTGCCACTAAACAATGTAATATTTTTCAATAAAAAAATTACTGAAAGTTCTTCAAGATGTGTTCTTTAAGATGGTATATTGATCGATTAAAAAAATTTTCTAGTTTTCTTTAAAAAAATTAATGAAAAAGGCCTTTTTTGCGCTACAAGTGGAGGTAACGCCTTAATAAATAAATTAAAATATTCGAATGAGATGAATATTTAAAAAATGTGGAATATTTTTGATTTATATTTTATCAATGTGGAATGTAGTGGTAGTATTTTTTTCTTCTTGTTAATCCTTTTTAAGGGTGTTTACATAAATGCACTTCCCTTCTCATTTACAGAAAAAAAATAAATTAATGGGAGGAATTGGAATCTGGATTTTTTGGTAAAATTTTTTTACTAACTTTAAGCTCAATTGGTAAAAAAATGTAAGTACTATATTTATGTAACTGTTCACTGGACGTTCTCGAAAGATTGCTAATAAAAATCGCCCTCCCTAGTGACATGGACTGGAGACGTACAAGAATATTCAAATTTTCGTTGAATTTATTAAAAGACTTAAAAACCAGCAGTAAACGTATATTATATATATAGAATACGAGTTATACCAAATACGTTCCGACTATATTGTTATAATAATGTTTGAAGACACATTGCAGATAATTGGATGATTAATTTTTTGTTCAAAAGTGTCACGATCCAATTTTTGGTCCTGACGTCAGCATTTTGCTTTTTTAAAATATCGTAACACATTTTGTCCACATTCACGAACACGCCCTGGACTTGTTCGATCCACCAATTAGGAAAACCTTTTTTCAATAATTAATCTCCGGATTAAGAAAACAGGATTTTAAAAATAACCGTTTCTTATCGATTTAAAGCGCGCTAAGGAAAAAATTTAAAACATTATACTTATGAAAATAATTTCTCGGATGTTCTTGAAACAATGCAAATAACAAATACCCTCTGCCCAGTCACGAATGCTCGTGACATATTGCAGTTAATTAGATGATTAATTTTCAACCTAACTATTTTTTAAAAACCTTTATTTGATATTTGACCTCAGGAATTGGCGGACATGATTTAAAAAATAATCTTCCCTTATCGAATTGAAGCGCAATGAGAAAAAAACAAATACTATACGTATGAAATTGTTCATCAGATGTTCTCGAAACATTGCAAATAGAAAATAGCCTCTGGCCAGTGACAAATACTCGAAATACATACAAGATAATTCCAACTTTCGTTACGTTGAAGTTTTTTTATAAAAATAAGACATAATCGTATATTGAATGTTTAATTGTTAAATTTATTTACTAATTGAATTATTACTTTTTAAAACTATTTAATAATCAACTAATTACAATTTAAAAATGATTTGATAATCAAATGATTAATTAATATATTTATTTAATGAATGAATGATTAATTGATAGCTTTATTTAATTATTGAATGATTAATTTATAAATTTATTCCATAAATAAATAATCAGTTTTTAAATTTATTTAAGAATGAAATGATCAACTTTTCGTTACAAGTTAACACAATCGAATATTTTGGTTTCGAGTCCTTTTCGTTTAAATAATATCAACCACATTTAATCCAAGTATAATAATTCTTAAAAAATAAATAAAAATTATAAAATAGGCCAGTCTTCGTAAAAATTCCTCGTGCACGTGTACACGTTTGTATACATGCGAGGGTGATTCCTCGGCATTAGCCGCGAGTCCGGATTATTCATAATAGGCCGCGATCCCTGCCGTTGTAAGAAGGGCCCGAGAGGGTGCGAGCTACCGGAGTAAAAATCCACGGAGCTTCGACGACGAGTTCAATGCCGCGCATAGGCGTCACGAAATTTTTGTATGCACCAAAAGTCGTCCCGAAACGTTTTGATCCTTGATTTTTCTCCCTTCCCCTCTTCGCCCCTCCACGTCTCACCTTCGGGCGTCGAGTCAACGAAAAACATCTGTAATCCGTTTAGGTGTGCAAATTTTCTTTTCACCTTTTCTTTCCTTTTTTTTCCTGTCACTTTCGAAAAACGTCTCGTCGTCGCCGGTCGACGTAAACCTCCGCATTTCGAGCGATTCAACGTCAAATCTGACGCACGCATCAAAAATCTCCTATTTTCGTCTTTCTTTCTCGGCATCAATCGAACGAGGGAGAAAGGTACCGGCGCAGCCACTCGAAGCCTCGAACGCGCACTCCCGTAAAAATGAAAACGATTATTATGAGAAAGCGGTCTTTCTCCTGGTCAATCGATTTTTACCGAAAAAATAAGTCCGCCATCCGTGTAAAAGCATCACAATGAATTTCATCGTTCCTTTGCCCCTGGCCTTTCCATGCGTTACTTAATGCGCCAAAACGCCGGGTATAATAATTCTTATTATTATTGCTCCTATAATTATTATTTTTTCTTTAAATGGCAAATATATCGATCAAATTCTTACCTGATCTGGAAATTTTGTTTTACATTTTATAAATAACAAAATACGTGCTAAATTATGTTGTTCCATTTCATTTTTAATTGTTAGTGACGTCGGAGACATGTTAATTAACATTGTTTTCACCCTTACTGAATTTATTATTATTATTATTATTTTTACTGTACATAATAATAATGACAATAACATAAAAAGGTAACAACATAATAACAAGATATAAAATATATAATATTATATATATATATATATATATATATATATATATATATATATATATATATATATATATAAAATATTACTATATATTTTATATATATTAATTATAATTGCAGTTGTATTTTCATTACCTGTATACCCTTTTCAAGGGTGTTAATGTAAATGCCCCTCCCTTCTCATTTACAACAATTATTTCACATCGTTTTTTAACCCTCAATCCATGAAGGGGGGTCAAACCTGTCCGGGCAAAAATTAGAAAAATGCATTTTTTCCGCGCATTGCTTGATATCTGTTTCAAAAAAAAAATATTAAAAATAACAATATCCGAAAAACTCATGTTCGTCCTTCAAAAGTGCATTCTAAGAATAAACCATGAATTTTTACAGATTTTTTTATCAATAATTCTGGGTGTGGTAGCGCGCAGACGAAAATGACACCCCTTCATGGATTAAGTATGCCTAAAAACCGTTCATGGATAGAGGGTTAATTATTTACCTTAGTTGTTAGTTTCTCAAATTGTCTCATGGAATCGCATAGTTGCTTTTTCAGTTGCGCTTCTATTTTTCGGTCAATTTCTAACCCCCTGCTATTTTCAATTTTAGTTTTTCAAGTTTATTTACAATTTCTTGTTTCAGTTTTCCCTTGAGGCCGTAGTCTCGCCACAGTCACGTTGAAAAGTTTATTCTCCGCTCAATCGATGAAAGCTTCGAAATATTGCGAAATATCTCCATAATGTAGGCTGTACATCTTATCAGGATGTAAAAACTTATAAAGTAATGAAGATAACACGTAATATAATGTTTAGAGTTCCAAAAACAACAACGTTGCCTCCATCACCCAACCCTCGCTTTTGTATCAGACTATCCATTCCGGCTTCTAATACGTAGACACTCTGCGTATACGGATATGCACACACTACTGTAGTCTAGCGAGCGCGGAGATCGTGGCAACGTCGCAAGCCCAGCGAATTTTTGTCGTCATATTTAGTATGAACGGAAATGTAAAATTTGTGCTGTGACCGGAATAATGGAACAAGTGCGACGTTAAGGCAAATTTGCCAAAGGAAAAACGATCGCCAAAAATAGAAAAGCGGTCGAAATTATGACTTGTGCAAAAAGAGAGAACGAAAAGAAGAACCGTGTAGAGGTTGTGAAAAACGAAAATGTGGGACATCGTATCGTGAATCGTTAAATTGATGAATTTCACTTCGATGAATTGATAATAATAGATTTTTTATCGTTTCAACGAATTTTTTATTTTATTCATTTACTTATTTTGACCTAGCTATATATATATATATATATATATATATATATATATGGCAATATAAAAAAGTAAGTAAACGCCGAACGCTTGCAGCGCTGCCAGATCGCCCTCTCTAGTCTGCTCCAGTCGCTTCGTGGCGCTAGCGTCGCTAGTCATTGCTCAATTTCAATCGCTATATCTCTGAAACTAGACGGTCAAAATTCATGATTTTTTTTTACCCACTTCGTCATATGTTTCTCTGTAATTGAGCATTTTTAAAGAAAAATCTGTAGAAAAGTTTCGACGTTATTGCATGAAATGTGAAATTTTCCACCGTTCCCCACAAGAACACATGTGAAACCGTGCAATCTTTAAATGCCAATATCTCAAATACAAAACGGTGAATCCTTTTGAAATTTTGCAGGTAATTACTTAACCCTCAATCCGTAAAGGTATTTGAGGCACCTTAATACCGTGAACCTGGGTCGTTTTCGTTTTTGCACTACCAAACCAACAATTGTCAATGAAAAAAATCGGAAAAAATTCATGGTCAATCTTTAGGCCGTACATTTCAAGGGAAAATAGGGAAGAAATAAATATTTCTTTCTTATTTTTAATATATATTTTTTTCATTAAATTAAGCAACCTGTGAAAAAAATGATTTTGGGCAGGACGAAAACGACCCAAGTTCACGGATTGAGGATTAATAGTGCCTTGAATGTGTCCTCAAAATAATATAAAAATGTATAGAAAAACGCCTTGGCTAGACTTCTATCTCATCTAAGTCTTAAATTTTCAATTGCCTGCTTGCATATTTTACATTTGGCGTCTGCATATCCTTTGTCTCCCGTTTTTCTCAACATTACCACGTTTTATCCTCGCCCACGTTTCTTTTAATTCTCCGCTAATCATCTTGTCCTCTCAATATTTTTTCCACGTGTATACCTGTTTTCCTATGTTTATATTCCTTGCAGTACGTTGACCCATCGATTTGGCTCCAACCTTACTGAATTTCTTGTTCAATTTTAATTTCTCACGCCTGTCTTTTTTTCTCTCTCCACCTCTCTACATCTCCATTCCATACGGCTTGCCAGATTGCTCCCTCACCCACGCTTTCCATTGCTGCTTTGATTTCTTTTTCCCATTTTGATGGGCTACCATTGATAATTACTCTTACTCTTTCCCTTTAGCTTTTTTGGCCATCTACCATCCCCCATCTTCATCATGATAATAATTATTACCATTATTATTACACTATTGTTTTTATTATTCATTGCGATTGTTCTCGTTATAATTATTAATATATCATCATAGTAGATAGAGAGATAAATCATCATACGAATAACGATGATGATGATGACAATAATAATAATAATAATAAAATAAAAAGAATGATGATTTTATTTGGACTCATTATTATTATTATTAATATTAAATAAATAAAAATAATAACAGTAATAATTATTATTATTATCGAAATTGTAATTTCCAGTGGAATCCAATTTTTTCACAAACGCAATAATGGTCGACACACCTAGACCGGAATCTAACAGGTCGAATTTCACTTGGTACACGGACGGGTGGATTTCTTCTCGTTTCATACCTTTTTTTACTCGTCCATTTTTTTCTCCACCAATTTTTTTCCCTAATGTGTATCAAGGATATTCGGTTGCAGGATCGCGCGCGCGCGCGCGCCCGCTGCCGATTTCGTAAGATTTCTTTTTCCTCTGCCTTTCTTTCCGTTCGTCGTTCCACCACACCCTTAACGTCTCTATGATGGGCATTATAGAAAATATTTTCCACGCGCGGCGGTTAGGCAAATTCTGAATGAGGCCCGGTTTTTCTTTTTCTTTACTTTTTATTTCGATCGTGGGGGGGTCCGTTGGCGCCGGACGTGCGCGCTGGACACTCACCTCGCCCCTCGGTCTATGCACAGTCGAAACACCCGGTCGGTCCGCGAGATTTCGGAATAGGAGGAGAACAAAAAAAGAACGGAAGAAAAAAAATCGTGCGGCGAAAAAACTGCGAAAAAAACAACGATGATCGACCATGTGGCGCGTGGACGACATAATATTATATATATATATATATATATATATATATATATATATATATATATATATATATATATATATATATATATATATACGTAATAATAAAAACGGTGGACTCGTAGGAAAAAGGAAGCTGGCCCCGAGTTTTTTCATCATTTTTTTCCGCTCCTTAATATTTTCGCCCCCTTCCCCCACTCTCCCCAATCGACCCCCTCCCCTCGAAGTATTACTCGATCTCGAGGGGAGACCACGCGTATGCGGAAGGAGAGTGCAAAGGTGGATAAACGTGCGTATAAAAAAACGAGGAAGAAAAAAAAAAGTTGAAAAGCGTTGCAGCCTCGCTCATACATGCGTCATACGTCAGTATATGTTTGGAGGGGAGAGTCCGAGAGTGCGCGGGCCCTCGGAACTGTCCCGAAGCGTTTAAGCTTCCCCCGTTTTTCCGCGTTTCCGTAAAATCGTAGCCCCCGTTCCGTTGGGTCCGCGCGTCACATAAATTTGCTTCGCCATTGACGAGCTCGAAGCGAAAAAAAAAATCGACAAAAAAAAGAGACAAAAAAGATGGAAAAAAAATGTCGGCCGTTGCGTGTGCGCCAACGATCATCGTCGCGAAGGGACGATGGATCGTTGCCCGATGTGTGCCGGTTTTTTTTTCACTTCACCGCCAATCTTCGTAACTACTTCACGTAGATTTCGAGAAAGAAATACAAAAAAAATTACCGAAGAAGAAGCAAAAGTGCAAGTTCGAAAGCCTTTTTTTTTCGAGCGGAAACTTTACACGCTAACCACCGAAAAATCACCGGTTTCCCGTTGCGGTGTGTCGAGAAGGGAAAAAAAGCGGCGCGTGCGGAAAGAGCGCAAAAAAGCGTGAAAAAAAAAACAGCGAAGGGGTGCACGCGGACTTGTCGAGTGCCCGCCACGAGAGGTGCGATGAAAAAATCGAAAAAAAAAAGAATACACTCTCGCGATCGCTATTTCAACCTGCCTCCCCCCTCCCGTGCAAATATGCAAAAAAAAACGGCAGAGTTTGCGCCGCGGGGATTATTGAATCCTCGTGAATTCTTGTTTTTTGCGGCTTTTGCACCTGCGACTTTAACGCGTTGGGCGATCGCAAAAAAAAAAGCAGACACACGTGTACACGTGGAAAAAAGGGGGTACAAAGAAATGGAAGGGGAAAAAAATAAAAATAAACGACGAGGCTTTAGCCAGGCGCCCTCTCAGCGTGCGATGACTATCAGAGCCGCGAGCTGCTCCTTCATTCACGTGAGAAAATGAGAATATAGACTCTCGGGGATGCGGGGGCGGATATGGCTTAAGGGGAGTCCAAGGGAAGTGAACCTCTCGAAATCTTTCCCACACATCGTCCAAGACGATTTTTTTTCTCAGCGCTCTCTCTCTCTCTCGCTCTCGCTCCGGACGCCACCGTCTGGCACAGCCGTGGCCCATCAGGACCAACGCTCCCTCCCTCGTCTTCTGGTATATTTGATAAGGTGTTGGTGGATCGCTTTTTTCTTCTCTCTCTGTCTCACTCTTCTCCTCCCTCTCGTGAAAAAGAATCTGACCAGATGTCGAGGGTTCTCGGCTATGAGCGCGACCCTTCAGGTAAACCATACGACCTATGCGTCTACGTCGCCCCCTCTCCGTCTTTAGAATTTTTAAATCTTTTAATTGGAAATTTGTTTATTTTTTATTTTAGATCAATTTTTAATTTCTTCAATCTTAATTTTTTTATTTTACAATTCAAAATTTTAACCTTTCAATTTTAAATTTTTAAACTTTTAATCTTTGAATTTTCTATTTTTTAATTTTCAACTTCTAAATTTATATTTTCGCATTTTTAAATGTTACATGTTTAATTATTTCATTTAGAGTTTTTTGATTTTTAATTTAAAAATGTTTTATTAAAAAAACGTTCAATGTTGTAGTTTTTAATTTATAAATTTCAAATTTTTAAATTTTTAAATTATTTCGTTTGAAGTTTTTAAAAATTTTTATCTTAAAAAGGTTTTAATAAAAAACATTCAATATTTAATTTTTTAATTTTTAATTTTCCATCTTTTAAGTTTCAAGCGTTTAATTTTAAATGTCTAATTTTTGAATTTTTAACTTTTACAGAGTACTTTTATTGTCGGTATTGTCATCTTTATCATTATTATTATTATTGTTATTATTATTTTAGAATTTTTAAATCCTTTAATTGGAAATTTGTTTATTTTTTATTTTAGATCAATTTTTAATTTCTTCAATCTTAATTTTTTAATTTTACAATTCAAAATTTTAATCTTTCAATTTTGAGTTTTTAAAATTTTAATCTTTGAAATATTAGTTTTTTTATTTTCAATTTCTAAATGTATATTTTCGCATTTTTAAATGTTAAATGTTTAATTATTTCATTTAGAGTTTTCTGATCTTTAATTTAAAAATGTTTTATTAAAAAAATGTTCAATGTTGTAGTTTTTAGTTTATAAATTTAAAATTTTTAAATTTTTTAGTTATTTCATTTGGAGTTTTTAAACATTTTTAACTTAAAAAAGTTTTAATAAAAAACATTCAATATTTAATTTTTTAATTTTTAATTTTCCATCTTTTAAGTTTCAAGCGTTTAATTTTAAATGTCTAATTTTTGAATTTCAAATTTTTACAGAGTACTTTTATTATCGGTATTGTCATCTTTATCATTATTATGATTATTATTATTATTGATTATATTTACATGTATGTATAAGATTATCCAGCGGTGCGACGTATCCGCAAAATTCTAGTGCATATGCACTTGTAAGAATGTATGCACGGTACTTTAGAGCGCATACGCTCGAGAGTACGAAATAAAACTCTCTCTCGCTCTCTCTCTCTCTTGATTTTATACCGGTTGTAATTTCGAGGAGAAAGGATAGACCGCTCATCGTCATTAGCTCGCTAAATCAATCTCGGCGATGAGGCCCTCCGCATATGCACAGCCGAGAAATACGAGGCGCACAAATAATAATCGCCGTATGGGCTCGATCCTCGAAAAGCCGGATTTATGGGAAAACAATCATTAAAGCAAAAATTAATTCTCGAATTTTGGATGCAAACGCGGAGAGCCGGCGATTCGAGCATTGAGCAAAGTTTGCGGGTTGTATTTGAAGTTGGGAAAAATGGGAAAAAAAGGAATAAGCTGGGATAATTGAACGGAAGGGTACGGAGGCTTTTTAATCCCTATCTATCTACCTCCCGCTCCTTCCTCTCTCTCTCTCTCTCTCTCTCTCTCTCTCTCTCTCTCTCTCTCTCGCTTGCTCTCTTTCGGTCTCTCTCGATTACTTGTCGACGTATCCATTTGTTTGCGGACTACGCTCAAACGCGTATAGCAATTTCCACCAAACTTTGCGGACTTTTCGCTTAATGATGTTTCAGTCGAGGACGCAAATTGGGGAAAGTTTAACTTTGTCTAAAACGCGTTGAATCGGAGTTTGAAGATTATGCGAAATGATCGAATGATGGATGATGGGGATCAGCAAAGGGAAAAGTAAATTCGAGATTCAAGTCTATTGGAAATTGGTATTTTAATTGTTTATTTAAAGTTCGAGTGAAAAATAAAATTTCATTTTTAAAAATGTATTAATTAAAACTTCAATTACTCAAAATTATGATTAATTAAAAAATAATGTCATTATAAATACAATGTTTACTTAGTCTTTATATTATTTTATATTATTCTATTAATATAATAACAACAATAATAATCGAGTTTTATTTGCAAAACTTGCTTTACAAGTTTTTTACTAAAATTGTTCTATTAATATATTTATCATTCATATTACAAAATTCTTTTCATTATAAAAAAAAAATGTATTCGCGTAAAATTAAATATCCCTTTAAAATGACTACACTAAAAATTCATTACGCATTCGAAGTTCATTGTTCGTATGAGCCAATCCCTAATTCGTTTCGATTGTTATCTTAATTATTCATTTAACGTCTCAAGTTGAGGTTTCCAAAATAAAAATAATAAATAAGACTGCCGAGATCGTGGGGCTCTGCAGAAAACGATTTTTTTGCGATTTTCGAGAGCCCAATACTGTTTAGAGTATTAGCAACGAGAAAAAGCTGCTGAACAAGTAGCCTGCACGCGTTCGATATTGAAAGATCGAACTGGTTGTGGAAAACACACTTTGTTCTCTTAGTGCTGTACGCAGCAGCCACGTTATTATGTGAGTGCACTGTTATACGAAAAAGGGATTCTCGCCCTGCAAGAGAATAAGCCAGGTCATTAGGAGGGGCCGACGACGACGACGACGAAAATAGTCGCTCGATCTCTCATCGCCGCTCCATATGTCCCTAAATTATTTCTCAACGTTGCACGTACGTCGAGACTGGATCATCAATTATTTTCTCTATGTATGAGAACATTTACACACACACACGAACACGCACGCGTGCGCGCGCGCGCGCGCGCGTGTGTGTGTGTGTGTATATATATATATATATATATATATATATATATATACACACATAGAGAATGTGATTTTAAAAACTGCCAATTTTGAGGACAGTCCTTAAAACAGCAAACCTTTCATTGAATGTCCAAAATAACCAACATACCATCCAATATTCTCAAAATCATATTCCCCCATCTATATATCGAGAAAAGTAATTTCAGAGCGCGTCAATTTCGACGACTGTCCCCAAAGTAGCCAACACTTCATTGAATGTCTTTAAAATCACATTTCTTCATTTGTGTATCCGAAGCTGTGCTTTTGGAAACCTTCAATTTCAAGGACCGTCCTTACAATAACCAAGACTGCATTGAATGTCGTAAAAGCAACCGAAACTCCATTAGACGTCCTTAAAATAACCAACATTACATGTAATCGCATGTAGGTGAATCTTACAATCTTCCAGCGGGTTAACTCCAAGGATGAAGGCGCGAGGTCATCCACTTGAAGGCCCTTTTAATTGTTTTATCAATCTCTATCGTCTGTCCTTCAATAATTGATTTTCCAATGAAGATAAAAATCTCCAAAGCCAATATATATATATATATATATATATATATATATATATATATATATATATATATATATATATATTTACAAGGCCGAAAAATCAGCGTCGAGGTAGGCGATCCTCATCTCGTTGTAGTTCCCTCGTGTTTTACATGCCAAGAAGACATTTGATGGTTGCGTACACATTATATATCGTCGATCTCTTCCCTCCGTTTCTCTCTCTCGCTCTCACTCTCTCTCTCTCTCTCTCTCTCTCTCTCTCTCTCTCTCTCTCTCTCTCTCTCTCTCTCTCTCTCTCTCTCTCTCTCTCTCTTTCGCTCCTCGGTGTACTGGGGACTCGCAGGGACAGGTGGCGAACCGTCGGGCTGGCTCTTAGGTAACATATATACAGATATATGGTACACAGCCAACATGAGAAGATGAGAGGAGCCGAGAGCGAGAGCGCGAAGAGCAAAGGAGAAAGAGAGAGAGCGGGAGAGAGAGAGAGAGAGAGAGAGAGAGAGAGCCTCGCGCGAAAGATCGACAAGGAAGAAAGATTTATGGGAGCATGGGAACCTGACTTCGGGGGCAGCATCCCTAGGAAGTGAACGAGCCGCGAAGGGAACCGTAGAGAGAGAGAGGAGGAGAGAGAAAGAGAGAGAGAGAGAGAACAAGTTGCCCCTTCCACTCTTCTTTCCTCTCTCCAGAATGAAAAACGCGTTCTCGTCTGCCCCCGAAGTTCATCGGACCCCTAAGGCCCACGAGGTATACACAGGGGTTGCTTCATCAGTGCGATCATATGGGGAGAGGGGATATTCCGCACTTGAATACACATCAGTAGGTTAGATCGACGGACATCGAGAGTATAAGGATTTTTTTCAATCCCTCCCTCTCTCTCTCTTTCTCTCTCTGTCTATAGCATTGAACAACTTGAGGATGTGTATATACACAAAAAAACGTGAATCCCGAAGAAGACTCATCAGGCCGTGTGATGCGTCGGGCAAACACAATTTTCAAGCTGCTGTTGCTCATCGCTCGATTCACTTAGGCCTCTCTCTACGGGATCGTCTTACCTCACGTTTTCATACCACTCACACGTTGCTCCTAGACCGACAATTTGGCCTCCCCCTTTTCCATCTGGTCTCACCCCGCGGTTATTACGACTCCTTGAACTTTGAATATTCACGTGGTTCGATCGAGACAGCAATCGGGAATTTCTGCGCGGGGGAACGCCAGGAGAACTCGAGTCGCTGGTTTGCTCAGATTGGTGGAACCGTTGAAGAAAAATAGAAGGGATTAAGAATTTTACGTGTCTTCGTCGGTCGAATTCATCTTGGCTGGTCATGAAATCCATTCTTGAGGGACACAGAATCATAAGCAACGTGGGGTGGAAGATTGCATCGGTGGAAAGGGAAGGTCAATGTATTTTTTCGTCGTTTTCATGATCCTAGACAATATTTTGCAGATTTAGGTCGTGGGTGTGTAAAGAAGCAATTTAAAAAATTGCTGCGGGTTTTTCGTAGATAAGATTCGTTTAAAGAAATTTAAGTAATCGAAAGTTGGAAAAAAGAGGTGAGGAAGCTCTTTAATAAATACTCAATGAGGATCAGTTTCATTGGCTTTGATCATTACCTGACTGAATTTCTTATAATTTTTTTCCCGAAGATTTTATTATGAGAATGTGACTTAATAGGAAAGGGGTTTTTAAAAACTATATGCGATTTTTTTCAGCAGACTTAGAATGTGGATCGCTGGAGAAACAATGTGAACAATTGTTGAGGGATTTTGGTAGTTAAGATTTGCCAAAGAAAATTCGAACTATCAAAAACAGGAATCAAGTACATTTTTTATTGTTTTCTCTTTATTTTTATCATCTCAGAATTTTTTTTTGCAGATTCGCATCGTAGGTATGTAGAGAAGCAATGAAAGAAAATTGCTGAGGCATTTTCGTGGATAAGTTTCGCGAAAAGACACTTGAGAAATGAAAAATAGAAAAAAGAGGATTTATGAAGAAGGTCTTCAGCAAATACTGAATGAGGAACGATTTTATTGGTTTCGATCATTATCTGGATCAATTTCGTACGATTTTATTTCAGGGGATTTGGTGATGAGAATGTGCATTCATAGAAAACGACTTTTTTTTTCAAGTGCACACACAATATTTTTTTGTAGATTTGCATGGTAGATCGCTAAAGAAACATCGTGAAAAATTGTTGCGGGTTTTTTGTAGCTAAGATTTGTCAAAGAAAATTCGAACAATAAGAGTTAGCAAGAAAATTCATTTTGAATTTTTTCCTCTTTAATTTTATCATCCCCAAAAATTCTTTTTTGAATATTTTTATTGTAGATCTATAAAGAATCCAATTAAAAAAATGTTGAGGATTTTTCGTAGCTGAGATTTGCCAAAGGAAATTCGAACAATAAAAATAAGCAAGAAAATTTATTTTGTATTTTTTCCTCTTCATTTTTATCATCCTAGAAAATCTTTTTTTTGCAGATTTTTATTGTAGATCTATAAAGAATCAATTAAACAAATTGTTGAGGGATTTTCGTAGATAAGATTTGCCAAAGGAAATTCGAACAATAAAAATAAGCAAGAAAATTAATTTTGTATTTTTTTCTCTTCATTTTTATCATCTTAGAAAATCTTTTTTTTGCAGATTTACATCGTAGATCTCTAAAGAAACAATTCGAAAAAATTATCGAGGGATTTTCGTTCATAAGGATTGGCAGAAGAAATTTGAGCAAACAACAATAGCAAAGAAGAGGGTTTATGAGGAAGCTCTCCAGCAAATACTCAATGAACAGTTCTATTGGCTTTTATCATTACCTGAGCCAATGTCTTACAATTTTATTTAAGGTCATTCGATGATGAGAATGTACATTCATAGAAACCGATTTTTTTAAAGTGCATACAAATTTTTTTTTGCAGATTTACATTGTAGATGGCTAAAGAAACAACGTAAACATTTTTTGAGGTTTTTTCGTAGCTAAGATTTGCCACAGAAATATCGAGCAATCGAAAATAGCAAAAAAAAATAATTTTATATATTTTCCTCTTCATTTTTATGATCTTAGAAAATAATTTCTTTGCAGATTTTTAATGTAGATCTATAAACAACGAATTTAAAAAAATTTTGAAGGATTTTCGGAGATAAGATT
>CALYCA010000186.1:0-17031 GCA_944452715.1 Ophion slaviceki | reverse complement strand
TGACCACTACGTTATTCTACCGGAGTGTGACCACGGAGGGTTAAAAATGTTAATTGTAATTTGTGACGATGTTTATAGTCATTTGTACCATATTATAAGATACGGCCTGCTATATGCGTAGTTGGTGTGTTATTCAAGTGTTGGTTCCAGGCATTAATGCCCGTCTACTAAATGCATAGAACATTTCATGATTCCAAAAAAAAAAAAAAATACGCAACTGAGAGAGTTCTACCTCAATGATTTTTTATAATAATTCGCCATTTCTTGAGCTTCTGTAATGATTTATTTCGAAGAAAATGTTGCGCCTACACATGGAATCGAACCTAGAACCTCACTGCCTACCTTCTGCCTATCTTATGCACGTTGCCACTGCTCGGTACCTTTGGCATCTTGAGCACAGATATGGCACAAGAGACTAAAGTAATTCCGGCTGTACTTCCGAATAGCTGTTACCTGCGATTTAGGTGAAATTTTGCACAGATCTTTCTTTTGTAATGTAAGTCACTGTTTAAATGGATTTTTGGCGCTTCGCAATAGTTTTGTACCATGTAATAGTGATTAATACCATATTATGTGATATGACCTGCTAAATGCATAGTAGCGTGTGTACTACAAGAACAGAAGGTGAACTATAAGAAGTGTTGAACTGATATCCTATGTTTGCAATGCAACATATATACTATGTAACAGTTTGTGAGACATGTAGTTCTTAAAACCATTAAGCTGCGGTTGCTCGAACTGCAAATGATTTACGTCTTCGCTATAAGTTATCTTTACTATATTTTTCTTCGAATAGTCACTTTTCATAAAGCCTTCTAACAAATTATACTCGACGTCAATGTTATCCATATGAAGTGTACAAACTTGAAAAGAATAGTAGAAGCTTGGGTGAACAAAACCTTACGTACAGAATACAACATTAGTAATTGTACGCTGATGTTGTTATAGCACTTACTTAAGGGGTACCCCCACTTGCGATTTTGAAAAAAATCGATTTTTTTTATTGCATTTTTTTGAAGTATAAGTATCCGGGCCCATTCTTCTGTATGCGCCCGGAATAGATGACTCTATGTAAGTTTATAAAAAAAAATATTTTCTTCGTGTAAACTGAAATTGAAACTTTAAACGTGTTTTTCTCAAAATGGCATTTCTGAAGTCTGTGACCCAGATTACTCGAACACTAATGAACCGATCTTCTTGAAATTTTGCAGGCTCATTTAATACATAAAAATGTAGTCTTTAATCGTTCGATTTTTTTTCGAAAAAAATGGCCGTTTTATAGCCAAAAAACGGCCGTTTTTTTTCGTTAAAATCGAACCATTAACTTTGACTGTCCGCCATTTTGTGAAAAACGAATATTTTTTAAAATCCTTCGATTAAAGACTAGTTTATACTTATATTTGACTAAATGCATCCGCATTTTTTTTTCAGTCGATCCACTTCGCCGCAATGTTGGTCACCGCAAACCGTGTATATAAAAACATTATTTCATTGACGGCCATGTGCCACTAAACAATGTAATATTTTTCAATAAAAAAATTACTGAAAGTTCTTCAAGATGTGTTCTTTAAGATGGTATATTGATCGATTAAAAAAGTTTTGTAGTTTTCTTTAAAAAAATTCATGAAAAAGGCCTTTTTTTGCGCTACAAGTGGGGCTAACGCCTTAACCATATCTATATTGTCAAGCATTTTACAATAGTGAATAATCATTTCAGGGATAATGAATAGTCAAACACGCCACGCAAATCGCATGTTTAGGTATACTTTTCGCTTATAGTCGTGTTAACCATATTATGATTGCGGTGTCAATAAACTATAACGAATTTTACCATCGTCTCTTTTACCATAGGCGTTTGTTGTAAATGCCACGGACTTTTCTCTCACTCAGTCAGTGTATAATTATACCCAGGGCTGAATTCGATGAATCAAGTGGCATTTTAAGGTATTCCTTTCACGGAGGGCACTATTTTGTGGGCGCATAAGCAGGGCCGTTCTAAATCATTTGTACAATATAGTGGCGCTTGATAAAGAAACGTCACAATCAATTATTATATCCAACGATACACTGGAACAAAAAATGTCGCGCAAATTCGGTAGATTTAGTCATTTTTTTACATTTTATCTATATGCCCGATGTCTACGGGTGTTTCTCTACTAATTGGAAAAGTGACCAATTAGTAGAGAAACCAAGTAATTGGAAAGTGGCCAATTTTATGTGTATAATATTATTATTACTAACAAGGAACATCCCTCAGGTGACACCCTTCGATTTTGTTGAAATTTGGATATGTTATTAAAGCACCGAAAAGTAAGAAATACGTATTTTTTTTATCGGCGGAAAAACGGTTTTAAGGGGTGAAACGAACCCTCGAAAATAGGGGTGTTTTTCGTTTTTCGTCGATAACGTTATCGTTCTTATCTCCAATGTATAGTGCACAAATAAACATTGTTGCAATTTGAATTTTTTTAATATCTCGTACCGTTAAAACGTTATTGACGAAAAACGAAAAACATCCCCATTTTTTAGGGTGCGTTTCAGCCGCTAAAACCGTTCCTCCGCCGATAAAAAAAAATACGTATCGTTTACTTTTTGGTGCTTTATAACATATCCAAATTTCAAAAAAATCGAAGAGTGTCACCTGAGGGATGTTCCTTGTAAGTTGTGTTTATCTAAAACGTAAATTCGTTACCTATTCCTCGTGCGCCATAACGCATATAATGACGTAATATCTTAGTATTCATTTAAATCCCTTTCAAACATCCTAAAACACAGTCCCCTGTCGTGTCCCATTTATTGAATGACAAGATTCACTGCTAATATTTATTTTTAGTATTAACATTACCTAATTCTAACATTCATAAGTTTGACTAGAATAGATAACATGTTCTTATAATTTTTTTCGATATGTAAAACTGTCACTCAAATGTTGTCCTAAAAATGTCAAAACAGTCCCCTGGTTTAACCTTAAAATCGCGCCTAATTCGTATTTCGTTCAGTAGACATCATTTATTGCGATAAACGAAACGCAAACGGTGTAAAGTTCGTCCGAATGCCGAGCTAAGCCCGCCAAAGCCATATTTTTCCGTGAGAACGCTGCGTTTGTGGCTGAACGACGTGAGAGAGCTGCTTGATTTAACAGTCCTCTGGTAAGTAGCTTTTTCAAATTATTGAATGTTATTAAGGGAAGACACCGCTATAAAATTTTCGAAAAATCGTTTCTTTGGAAACACTTTAAAAAAATTCTTTGAAACTTCAAAAATTCGATGCATATTCGTTTATAGCTGAAAAAGCAGTTTTGAATTGGTTTTCGAGTTAGAGCTTTTCTTAGATTGCTTTACCAGCCGAGTACGAGCGCTTTTTTCGATTATTTGGAAATGGTAAAAAATATCACTTTTTATATGAAAATTATTGTCGAAAAAACAAACTTTTTTTTAAAAACAATTCTTTCATTATTTGTTAATTTTCCCCCGTACTTGACTGCTAAAACTAATATAATTAATTAAAATAGTCCACTCTTCGTTCCAGGATTAAATTTACGACAGTTCTACTGCGTGCCGCGGAGAGGGTTGGCTGCAAACCAGTAGTGCTAGAGCCACTTGTGCCATTTTGTATTCTTTTGACAGATCAATTTTTTTACATACTTCAATATATAGGGGAGACCGGGGCAAAATGGTATAGCGGGGCAAAACGGTACCGGGGCAAAACGGCACTGGGGCATAATGGGATCGGGGCATAATGGGATAGCAAAAAAATGAAGTTTCTTGGTGCTTGATTTGGGGCAAAATGGGATAGGGGCAAAATGGGACACACAAAAATGAAGTGTCGCAGCCCGCTGAATTTGGGGCAAAATGGGATGACAGGAAAATCCATGCTTCGGCTCTATGAAAGAGCTGTTGAAACGTAATCTAATATAAATGGTGCTTGTGGTTCGTTTCAGTCCACATATACGCAGATAATACGGACTGACCAACATATTTGTCGACACATATCCGTCGATTTCATGGGGACCGGCGGTTCTAGTTTCATAAAACAATTTACGTAAAAATTGACAAGAGTTAGATTTTCATCAATGGCTTGAAAATTAGTATCAGTAACGTGCAGTTGGCAGAAAATAAATAAAAAAAAAAAACAAAGAAAGATAAAAACAAAAAAAAACACCATAAATTGCACGCGTCAGATTATAAAAATTACTTGATTATTTAAATAATTAATAACGACAAAGAAATTGTACCAATCGAATAAGAAGGCTCAAATAACAATTTACGTCAAGTTTGGTACCGTTCTGACCGCAGAATCAAAAGTAATTGTTCAACAAACTTTAATAACAAATGGGCCCACTATTCATGTGCCCATGCTGACGATAACTTAATCGAGTCCGTTTGCGACAATTGTGCCGATAAAAATTAGCTTAGTTAAACAAGCAATAAAAATTAAACATTGCCACCGTTAAATTATAGTATCGTAAGTAGAGTGTGACCCAAATATCGTGTAACATTCAATAAAACCTGTTTTTACTCATTTATTAACCCTCGTTTTTTACCCCTGCATTTCTTTCGCCTCTGCATCGAATTATTCCACTGTCCCATTTTGCCCCGATCCCGCTTTGCCCCAACCGCCTCTTTCTGAGGAGCCTGATTTTCTCCGGGCCCATTTCGCCCCAGTCCCGTTTTGCCCCAATGACGTATTTTCCAGCAGTGTTGATTTTCACTATTCCATTTTGCCCCAAAGCCGTTTTGCCCCGGTCCCATTTTGCCCCGGTCCCATTATGCCCCGCTATACCATTTTGCCCCGGTCTCCCCTACCCTTCAAAGCCTAAAAGTTCTTTCGAACATGTATTTTATTTTCTTCTTAAAAAAAATCATAATAAAACGATCGAAAACAGGCAGTTACAGTGGTGTCCTCCCTTAATTTGAAATAATTTCATGCATCATTTATTCCGTTAGTAAGTAAGCACGTGTGGCTCAATTCTAGAAAGATTTCGAATGATTTAGCACTAGATAACCTTAGGTGCAAAAATAACAGTCCCGTGGGCACAGTCCTCTGTCATTTTATGGCACAGGAGACTGTTTTATGCTCCAGGGGACTGTTTTATTTTCTAGCATTGTCAGATATCAGTTATCTCCTGACTTCTGGGATGGACTTATGATGCTTCTATTACGTAATGAAGGACGAAGCAAAGGCACAATTTAACGTCGATGATATTTACATGGACTTCGAATGTGAAACCGAATCCAGGTCCGATTTTAACACGCAGGATAATGCTATTTGTGACTCTAGAGTAGAGACTACAGACGGAAGTTTCGCATGATTTTCCTTCCAATAGCGAATTTAAAAATATTACTGGGCCAAGTTCAATTTCAATTAACCAATATAACATCGCAGAATACGTGTTATTTAAGTTTCCTGTAAAAATAAGAAATGTGGGTATATCGGTGTAATTAATTAAATAGAACATGAGCATGGAGAATTTTCTGAAAATTTGTGACAATAAGTCACGTTCAGAGTTGATGATACTGATGTTTCTGATTTTGATTTCGACCAAATATTGCAAAAATTACCAATTTCAGATCTAACTCTAAAAGGGCAAGGAATATTTGATTACATTAAGTTACCTGTACCTGTCTATGAGAAATAAATTATGGTGTAATTGTTTTAAAAAAACAATTACGATACGATACAAATAAGATAGGACCTATTTTGTTGTGAGCTATAATGACAATTATTTAATTACTACTAAAAGTATTAGTAGCAAGATGTCAATTGTGATATTTAAAACTGTAAGATAACGTTTGTTTTGTCTGAAGCAGTTAACGTTCCTTTATAAAAATTATGACCTGACTGACCTTCTTATTTTTTAGAGTGAGATGTTTCATAATGAACACGTTTTTAAAGTAAAAAGTTGACTTTAATAAGTTTAATTCCAGATGTGCTGCAAGCACTTAAGAAGATTAGGTCAAAATATGTGCGACCGATAAAAAAAATTAATAATTCGGCATTTGTTTTTTTATTTGATTTATCATTAATTATACGTCATAAGCTGTGATAAAATTTTAACGAAAAATGAATACATTTGATTGGTCAAATACGATTTAAAAAAATACATTTTTTAAATTTAAACAGTCCTCTGGAAGATGTTACAATTCCCTGTCACGAATTTTCACAAAATCGTCCATAAGTTGCGAAATAAGAAGAAAATGTGCCGGCTTTTCAAGGATATATGTTTAATTTATTACTACCTGCCGTTGCGCGTACATTGCTTTTTATTTTTAATACAAAAAAAATGCGTGTTTAGCGGGCGTAATTTTGAGCTATAAAAAAAAGTCGGTGATATTCGTAATAAGCAAAAAATTTCCCACGAGAAACATTCTGAAAGTAGGTATAAAGTCGAAAAAAAAAATTTCGGCCCGAAATTTTAACGAGTCGTGGAAATTTCGAAAAAATTTTGGCCACTCTTCCAAAATCGCCAAAACCGCGAAATTTCAAGTAGTCGTAGCATCGGTTCTATTTGAGTCACGTAGATTAATTGAGGGGTTTGGAAAAGGATTAGCCTGGACTTAGAGAATGCCGTTGGATTCATCCCGATATCTTAATTAGTTCTCCCAGTAAGTGCACTTGAAAAACGGCTGAAAAAGAGGCAAAGGGTGGAAAATTATGTATGTATGGAAAAATTGGCACAAACCGAAGGTCCGTCTTGCAAATTCTACCAAAATTCGAAAAAGAATCGGAGCTCGACGAATCAATCGGCATTTTTTAGAGCAAGTGATAACGAAGAGAATCAGCACAAAGTGAATTTTCAAATCGAAACAGAAATTAAATGACCGTCAAGTGAGTGAGGAAAATTTTTTGGCCAAAGTGCGAACAAAGTTTCGATTTGTAATATTTTTTTTTCTAAGTCTATATCGATGTATGCTCACCCCCTGAACTTGAATTACCTGATGTCCTGTAGTGATTTATTTCGAAGAAAATATTTCGCCTAATCGGAATCGAATCTAGAACCTAACTGCCTGCCTTCTGTCTATCCTATGCACGCTGCATTTTTTATGAAGTTTTTATTGTCTTTGGTTCAGGTAGCCATACATATTTGGATAAATTGCGTACAAATTAAACCTATAACTAAAAACTCATCATAATGACAGGATTGTGGAAAACTTTGGGCTGTTTTGTTCAGCGTTTCTAAATTTTTTTTTTTACAATAGACTCTAGGTAGCGCGTAACGTAATAATATATATTTGGGTTTATAAGAAGATTAACGAACCTATAAACTATGTTTGCGTTGGGCGTGGAAAAAGACGGGTGTGAAGGGCTAAATGGGAAAATCAAAATCACACGGAGAAAACAGGGGCCTCGAAGTTTAGAATTAATACTATACTTCTAAAAAAAATATCATTAAATGTCAAAAAGTATTGAATTGAAGATAAAAATTGTAATTATGGTATAGTAATAATGAAGAAATTTAAATTTTAACCTACGATATGGCACGTAAACTGATACAAATAATACATTTTATTCGGCATATTGTGATTTTTTGTAGTATTCCAAACATATTTTGCCCACCCGATTGGAACAATTAGTTTCCAATATTCTATAAAAAGTACGGTACAAAGAGTCACATTTTACTAATAACTTCGTAATATTTTTCGCTATACGCCGAAGATTTATGCTATGCGTATAGTGAAATCTATACATACACGAAGATTCATGCTGTACGTATAGTAAAATCCATATGAATCTATAGCGTGTAATAAAGGTTGGTATTTTACAAAAAGTCCTATACAGCATATAGGACTCGCGCCTATGCGAGAATAGTTTTAAATGTAATATGCACGCATCATTTTTACTATACGGTGTGAGAATCATTTTTACACTTCTATAACAACACGTCTTAGAATTCCGAACTGGCAGTAAACTGCTATACTTTTCTAGCACTGAATATTAGAATTCTGGCAACCAGTGTTAGAATTTGAGGCCGTATTTTTCTCCGTGCACGCTCAAAATCACAATTAAAAGAATATCATACGCCGTGTATGACGGATTTGTGGGTTCTTATTTTTGTGGGTTTATTTATTTGCACATAAGTTGCTGTCAGCGTGTGCTTGTGATTTTGATTTACGTTAAATTTTGCACAGATCTTTTTTTTTAAATATAAATCACTGTTTAAATGGATTTTCGGCGCTTCGCAATAGTTTTGTACCATTTAATAGTGATTTATACCATATTATATGATACGACCTGCTAAATGCATAATAATGTGTCTTACAAGAACAGAAAGTGAACTTCGAGAAGAAGTGTTGAACTGATATCCTATCTTTGCAATGCAACAAACATACTATGTAACAGTTCGTGAGAGTAGTTCTTAAAGGGCTATACCAATGTGACACTTTCAAAAAATCGATTTTTTTGCCTTTTTCGACAGTTTATACTTTCCAGAATATCATTATCATTTATATCAATATCATTTTATCTTGCAAAAATCGATACTTAAATCTTTAAACGCCTTTTTCTCGAAATGATACTTTTTAAAATTTGCTGACATTGTAAATCAAAGAGCAATTATCCGATTGACTTAAAATTTGAACTGCGTACTCTTGAATATATTTACTCTACAATGACGTGGGATATTTTTGATTGGTTGAAAATTGACGATTTGGCATTGAAAAAAACGACCATTTTATAGGCAAGAAAACAGACTTTTTTCATAACTACGCCATTTTGTTAGATTTTCGTATTTTTCGAAAATCCTACGTCATTGTACAGGAAATACCTTCCAGTTTAACGACATTTTTTCCTTTTTCGGTTTCAGCTACTCGATCGGCCGGAATCATGTCAGCAGTGGAGGAACTTTTCTTTTTGGCGCCTCCGAAGGCAACGCATAAGTCGCTTGGATCTCAATATTTTTCTATGAAAAAATTATGTAATATAGGTCAAATATAGCCAAATATATTCTTAATTTTCCAAAACATTTAATTGAGTACTTTTCTTCCAAAAAATTCCCGAAAAACACTAAAATTTTCAGCATTCACACTGGTATAGCCCCTTAAAACTATTGAGCTGCGGTTGCTCGAACTGCGATTGATTTACGATTTTCGCTATAAGTAAACTTTACTATAATTTTTATCGAATAGCCACTTTTTATAAGGTCTTCTAACAAATCATACTCGAAAAACGTTAATGTTAACCATATGAATTGTACAAACTTGAAAAGCATAGTAGAAGTTTGAACAAAACCTAACGTACAGTATACAACATTAGTATTTGTACGCCGATTTTGTTATAGCACTGAATTGACCATATCTACATTGTCAAGCCTTTCACACTAGTGAATAATCGTTTCGGGGACAATAGATAGTCAAACACACCACCCAAATCGCATGTTTAGTTATACTTTTCGCTTATAATCGTGTTAACCATATTATGATATCGGTGTCAATAAACTAATACGAAAATTAGTGTCCCCTTTTTTTACCATCGGCGTTTTTTGTAAATACCATGTACTCTCAGTGCATGGACTTTCAAATACTCGGTGTACCTTGAAATAAGGAAATTCATTTAGTATTCGACTCGCGACACAATGAAATATTGATTTTCCACCATCCAAATATAGAAAAGTCACGCAGATGTTCGAATCTTCCTATTCACATATATGTTTACCGCAAGAACGATAAATTATGAATAATTAGTGGCGATTCGTTAAATTGTGCGAGCACGTGCGTCTGTGTGTGAGAGAAAGAGAGAGAGAGAGAGAGAGAGAGAGAGAGAGAGAGAGAGAGAGAGAGAGAGAGAGAGAGAGAGAGAGAGAGAGAGGAGAGACACAGGGATGGAGAGAACGAGAGAGAGTGCGATATAGGTGGAGCGCGCTCATTAAGGGTTACTTTCTTGGATGGCGCGAGAGACTTTTTCGTCCGAGACGAATAACCGACACGGCGGGTCGGCGCGGGGCCACCGCGGAAACGTATATACAAGGGGCAGAGAGGGAGTTGAGACGCTAGACGAAGGAAGCGACGCGTCAGCAAGATCGTTACGATGACGGATTCGAGAACGGGAGTCTTTTGCAAGAGGCCGGAAGTCGTAGTGGCGGCACGGAAAAATCCTCCCGGCGTCTTATACACCCGCCAGAAAGGAACAAGAAAGAGAGAGTGAGATCCATATCGCTTTTTCAGCCAAGGAAAATCTTAAACTCGAGGGTGGAACGATATATATATCGACTTCTGGAATTGTCAATGCCGGAAGGTAACGATCGTTATCCCGCGCGCCACAAGATCGGAATGGCATTCGCACATTGTACCGATCTTTTCGCCCCTTGCATATTCTCGTCCACCTTCCGTTTGTCGCCTCTCTCTCTCTCTCTTTCTCTCTCTCTCTCTCTCTCTCTCTCTCTCTCTCTCTCTCTCTCTCTCTCTCTCTCTCTCTCTCTCTCTCCCTCTCTCTCTCTCTCTCTCTCTCTCTCTCTCTCTCTCTCTCTCTCTCTCTCTCTCTTCTTCTTCTTTTTCTCTTTTGTCGATACGGAGTCACGATTCATGGATTAATATTACGTATTATGATTTTTCTTTTGCTCATGGTGCTTGTCCCTTTCGAGAGAAGGGGCATTTTGAGCATTGCATGGTGTATACGTCACGAGCACACGCGGGTGCAGGCGACAAGGGAAAAGAGAAGGAGAGCAAGTGAGTAGAAGCAAGGAAGATGAAAGAAAAATGACGGAATCTCATTATGAAGGGAAGTGAAAGAGAGAGGAGAGGCAGAGAGAAAGAGAGAGAGTCTCGACGACTGGGACATTCTGTTAGGTTCTCCGTCGATCATTCATCATCGCGCGGGCCAAAGCTCTCGTGTATGTACGTCGTCGTCCCGCACAATTTTCCATTCAAACCCTCCGGAATATACACACTATCGCGTGTATTATTCAGCCACGAGTCAACGGACTATTTATAACGCGCGTTTGCAGCTCAAGATTATCGTCACTTCAAGAAAAAACAACAAAGAAACAAAAAAAATCCCTTAACTACGAACTTTCAACAAATTAGTTTGATCCTGCTTTGTCCGGTGACGTGCAACCACGTTGATGCAAGAGTACGAAACTAAGCCATACACTTCTGCGTACCAATAATATTTTCCCTTCAGTTGGAAAAAGACTTATTCCCGTTGTTTTTTGCCGCTGACTTTGGCGTTCCCCGTCCGGCTCTCGATAAAGAGTTATACGTCTTAGCAAATATTGGAGTGATACGCGATCAAAAGGAGGCGACGATTAATTTAATGGCGTTTCCACGCCACGAGAGACGAAAGACGTCCCGTGATTATAAACTCGGTTTGCCCGGATATATATAAACATACACAGTCAAACACACGCACACATCAAAGAGAAGTCTCTAGCACGGCTCCTCGCCCTCTCTCTCTCTCTCTCTCTCTCTCTCTCTCTCTCTCTCTCTCTCGCTGAGAGCACACCGCGGTTGCGAGTTATACTCAACAACGTTGTGGAAATCATAAATCTATGCGAAAGAGCGAGAGAGAGAGAGAGAGAGAGAGAGAGAGAGAGAGAGAGAGAGAGAGAGAGAGAGAGAGAGAGAAAAGTCGTTCGTAATATTGGCCCGTCTCTTCTCGCTCGAGGACTGTTGTGACTTGGGACTAGCGCGAGCCAAGTGTCTCGATCTTCTCATAATAAAGCTGATTTATTTATGGTATATACGAGCCTCGTTATATACGCACACACGATATATGTACGCGTGTTTGTGTGTGTATGAATATATATGGGCATACACACTTTGTGTAATTTCGAACGGGCAATTTGGCTAAAAGTTTCAAGTCTCTCGACGAAGAAGCTGCGGAGGAGGACGAGGAGGAAGCTCGGGGGCCAGGGACGAGTGTTGTCCAAGAAGGTTTTCGCGATGATTGCAAACGACTCTCCATGCTCACCGCACTTGAATAATCATTCCGAAACTTATTTCGGAGCGTACGAAATCACGAGCTCCATGGAGATCACAGCTTTTCCACTGTTTTTTCTTCCTCTTCTTCTACTCCGTCGCTGCTCTCGCGGATAAACATTATACGAGCGTGCAATAAGGGAGTTGGAACAGACACACGTGCTGTGCGCGATGAAGCTTTTCGAGTCAGGAGAGAGAAAGAGGGCGCGAGAGAGGGAGAGACAGAGAGACAGAGTGAGTCGAGTTGATTGAGTCGTCGTGATTCCCGATGGAGAAGATGCTTTCGCTTCTCCTCGTCCGTACACGCGGAATAAGCCACGGGGAACAGAACGCGGGGTCGGGAACTCGCCGACGGACCATCCGAGAGACGACATGGGGCCCCGACAGTTTTTGCTCGCGATCCAACCACTCGTATAGAGAGACAGAGAGCAACAGAGGGAGAGAGACGGAGAGACTTTGCGATCGGAGATGGTCCGCTTCGAAAACCATCACCCCCGGGGACTCATCGAGTCGTTGCAGTATTTAATTAAATACATTTTTTATCCCTCGCTTCAGACAGAATTCCAATACATACATACATACATACATACATACATACATACATACACATATATATATATATATATATATATATATATGGGATATTCCACGCCATTTCAGCTAACCCGTGACCCGACCATGTTTCATTTTCCTGTTTTTTTTTGTAAAATTGTACCCCATGAACGGAATATCCACACCAATTTTTAGTTTTTTATCTCTTCTCTTTTGGAAGTTGTAATTGTCGAAAAAATTCCGATTTCAGAAGTTTGGGAAACGTTTAAAATCTGATAACTCCTGAACTAATTAAGATATCGACAAATGACACTGTATATTTTATCTTCATTTTGAAGCATACTTTCCGTAAAAAATATGAATTAAATTATCAATTATCAATGTCAACGTTTTTTTTGCTTCTAAAATGAAAACTATCTTTTTAAAAGATGATCGACTTCTTTTTATTTTTTCAAAAAATTCTCAGAAACAGAGCGACTCATTCTACGATTTTTAAGACTAGTCTCATCGTGGGCCCATTTTTCCTTCTATTTTTTTCGAATTAATCATATTTTTTTTAACGACTTTTATCATTTTAATGTCCTATAATGCTATTAATGATTTTGTGATTTCCATTTTGACTTCGACAGGCCTGAAACGGTTTATTTTTCATTTGTACTGGATTTAACAAAAAAAGTGAGTTCGAATACATTTCTTTTTCGTTAAATTGAGCACGAATTAAAGATAACCCGCTTCAGGCCTGTGGAAGCCGAATTGGCAATCACAAAATCATTAATAGTATTATTGGACATTAAAATGATATAAATCGTCTGAAAAATATGATTAATTCGAAAAAAAAATAGAACGAAAAATGGGCCCACGATGAGGCTAGTCTTGAAAATCATAGAATGGGTCACTCTATTTTAGAGAATTTTGTGAAAAAATAAAAATGTGTCGATCAACTTAAAAAAAAAGATTTTTCACATTAGAAGCAAAAAAAACGTTGACATTGATAATTGATATTTTTTTTAATATTTTTTAACGAAAGTATGCTTCTAAATGAAAAAAAATTATATAGCACCATTTGTCGATATCTCAATTAGTTCAGGAGTTATCAGCGTTTAAACGTTTCCGAAACCTCTGAAATCGACATTTTTGGAAAATTATAGCTCCTAAAAGAGAAGAGATAAAAATCTAAAAATTGATGTGGATATTCCTTTCATGAGGTACAGTTTTACAAAAAATATCAGAAAAACGAAAAATAGTCGGGGTTATGGGCTCGCTGAAATAGCGTGGAATATCCCATATATATATGGATGTAAGAAGATACTCGATCCTTTGGTATAGGATCGAAAACCCGCTGTTTCGTCTCGTTCGCTTGGTGACTTCCTAATAAATCAAAGAACCGGTGAAGACGAGAGCGAGAGAGAAAGAGAAAGAGAGAGGGTGAGAGAGAGAGAGAGAGAGAGAGAGAGAGAGAGAGAGAGAGAGAGAGAGAGAGAGAGAGTTGCAGAGGGTGGCGCGCGAATAGCGGACGTATAAAAGTTTACTACAGTCATCTCGCTTCGTTCACATTTCGCGGCTTGTCGCGAGGAATCGCGCGAGAGAGCACGTCGGCACTGATTCCCCGAAAGTGAAACGCGCGCCCGAAGCTGCTGCTCCACCACCACTTACGCGAATCGTCGATATAATTAGTGCGCCGATTCGATGGGACACACGCGGCGCGGCGCGGGGCACTCCCCTTCCTTTTGCCACGCTCTCAACTCGTAAGCTCCCACGTGTGTATTCACGTATGTCTGCACACCCTGGGCCACCATTCCATTTTCACACTCGTATTTATATATTGACGGGCGCGTTTTGAGTACGATTTCGTAAGACTTCGTCATTAAGGTCGTCCTTTCACGAACCCGATCATTTAACAATTAATTGGTTTTCGTCTATAATCAAGTAAAAACACATCCCAGTGTACTGGTCAAATTTCAAGCCAAGTTACTGAACTTTTAACGAAAAATTACGACTTTCAAAATCGTCTTATTTATACGGCGCTTCATGGAGACGACACGCTGTCCACATTTCCATGTAATAATTTATACACTGAATAACTGTAGATGCTTGATGCTGCTCACGCGTGTAAAAAAATCGAGAGATTTCGTAAGGACAATATAAACAGGGGGTCAACGAATGTTTGAAGAAAATATTAATGATAAAACTTTTTTAAAAGTGACTAGGAGAAGAATTTTCGTAGCTGAGGCTTTTCGGAAAAATGTCTAAATCAACTAAATTTTCGCGTAATTTTTTAATCCAGTTCATCGTTGGGTATAATAATTGATTGTGACTTGTTTTCATTAGGGGCCATTGTAATTTATCGATGATTCAGAAGAGCCCTAGGACCCTATACATGGGTACCGCAAAAACGCCACATTATTAGTGACGAATGCCAACATCATTTTTCTTGCTTTGTTCAATCGCATTTCTCACGGTGATAAATTTATAGTAGATTTTTCTCGCAAAGCCTATTCCATGCGTAAGTTCTCGAGCGATCGATGTAAAAAAAATCTCTCTACGACAAACAGTTCGTTAGCAGCGTTTATTTGAAGTGCTGGGGTGTAAGTTTATTTGTTTCGTACTGATAGTGTAGGGGCCTAGGGTTCAGAGGTTTTTCCACTCTAGACGCTAAAAAAGGCTATTTTCATTTTTTTGATTGCTTTATATTATAAATATTGATATAGAAGTTGTTACACTTAATGAATACACTTCCGAAATATATATTTTTTAAGTTTTATTTATTTAAGTAAGTTTTTATAGACCAATATGGTAGTTAAAAAAATGTCCTAAAAAAATTGTAGTTCTGCCCTGTTGATGAAATCTCAGAGATGAATCGTCCGAAACAAAAAAATCAAACGGTTTTAGATTCAGTATGTTAATGGCTATAGCGCATATCACACGATTTTTTATATATGCAAAAATAACAAAATGGCGGACATTTTTCGAAAAATAAAAAAAACGTGTTTTTTCACCGTTTTTGAAAAAAAAAAAGTAAATATAAAAAAAAATCCTTGATATGCGCTATAGCTATAGTTGTAAAGAATATGGGGTTAAAATGTCATAAGGATCGGTTCAGTAGTTTCGGAGATTCGAAAAACGCGTTTAAAGTTTGTGTGGGATACATAAATACATAAAAAAATTTTAATGTATTTATTAAGTGTAACAACTTTTATATCAATATCTATAATATAAAACTATCAAAAAAATTCACGTAAATAGCCTTTTAGCGTCTAAAGTGAGAAGACCCCTTCATACCTTGACAGGGCAAAAATTGACTCGGAATAATACTATTTTTTTTCTTCTCAACATGAATAGCTTATACTTTCTTGTTGAACTAGTTCATGCCTCTATTTCGGCCGTCACGTTGAAATATCACGTACGCGGTTATAAATGCGAAAATGGAATAAATCAATGTGATAAATCCTACAGGCATTCCCGACGCAACATCTCTATACGCATGCGTACTGTGCCGGTAAAATCGTCCATATAAATTACGGCTATCTATCCCGATTAATTGGAAATTGACACGCGGGGTGGACCGTACTCGAGCCTGAAATTATACAAAATCGAATAAGCTGCCCGCTTCCCCCACTCGTTCGAAAGAGTCAACGTATACAGTCATCGAGTTGGACTAATCTTTACCCTGTAGTCATATGTACGGATATAAATCTGCATACATGTATGCGCATGTGTGTGTATGCGTGTATATCCTTTTTCTCGTAACGTCAAGTAGTAGCGAGTTCCTTAGCTCTACATATTGTGAAGTATGAAAGAGACGAAGAGGCTAGAGAGAGAGAGAGAAAGAAAGAGAGAGAGAGAGAGAGAGAGAGAGAGAGAGAGAGAGAGAGCGTGGGCATGCTTTGACAGACGCGCCTGGCGTGAAAACGCTCGCCAATTAACCCCCGGTGAATTATGCACCAGCTCTTTCCCCACTAATTTAGTAGGTGACTTATGTCGTACTTGCAGGCCGACAAGCCAAGCTTGCCCAACGAATTTGTGCTCGAGTCATCCACAACGTGCATCCACACGCACTCTCTCTCTCTCTCTCTCTCCCTTTCTCTTTCTCTCTCTCTCTCTTCCTCGTTGTATCTCTCTGGGCCGCGGGGCTTTATATGTCCCCTTCGCGTAGCTTCTTCGTTGTAATTCAGCCTAGTCTTATGCGTCGTCACCGAGAAGTTGCGCCCGAAGGCCGAACGGATATCCGGCAGCGCGTCCGCCAGCAACGTAGAATTTCTCTCTCTCTCTCTCTCTCTCTCTCTCTCTCTCTCTCTCTCTCTATATATATATATATATATATATATATATATCTACCCTTTCTCTTTCTTGCTTTTTTCTCTGTTTCGCTCCTCCCGCGGCCACTCTTCCTTTGAAGTGGCTTTGAGGATTGCGCTTTGCTCGGCATCTTAGCCGCGTGTGCCGAATGAAATATCGGACTTTGCGAATATACCAGCAGTATAGCTTCCGCTGCATAGCCTCGCTGTGTGTCCACACAGCACGTGTCTCCAAGCACTTGGCGCAAAGCGGTTCGCGTATACGGTTTGCA
>CALYCA010000185.1:0-14092 GCA_944452715.1 Ophion slaviceki | reverse complement strand
CCGAGCCTAACCCCTGGGGGTAGGTGAATGTTTCCCAGTGCAAAGTGAGAAAGTGCGTTGCCCGGAGCAATAAAGTCTATTAAAGAAAAATAATAATAATAATAATAATAATAGTAATAGTTACCAGTTACTTATAGTAACTAGTAACTAATGGTTACTATTAGCATAAATATTGTATAACTAATAGTTACTAATAGTAAACTACTAGTATTTTTATATAATACTAGTAATACTAAAAATAGCAGTGTGTTAATTATCGCTAGCGGTTGTCCTTTCTGAAAAATCATTCCGAGGTTTTCGTTTTAAAGATGAGGTTAATCGATATTTCTGTTGCCCAGCTTTTTCGAACACTCGTTTTTTGTTCTTGTAGGAACATCGCTTTTGGAATTTTTATTATTGCGCACAAACTGAAAAAATCAGCCTTTGATTTATATTAAATTAAAACCGGAATCCACATATATATGTGTTGTTTATGAATAATTCGATTTTTTATTACAGGCGACGCACAATACAAACCGTATGTGACGGGAGATCCGGAGATCCGGTGCATCACCCTAGACGGTCATGAGGACTTTCTCATAGTTGCGTGTGATGGATTATGGGACTGCGTGACCGAGAACGAGGCCGCTGAGCTTGTTTATCGGGACCTGTGCCGAGATCCATGTGAGTATTTGTTCTTATATGTTTTATACGACGGCAATTTGTTTCCATAAAAATTATATTTCATAAACATTATTCATATTTTCCTTTCTTAGTGGTAAAGGCAGGATGTATTGTGGATACAGATGTAACTGAAAATTCGATTCGGTCACAATTTCCTTGCTTTGCAATACGGCGAAAATTTCAAAATAAGTTCACTATATTTAAAATGTTATGTTTATCCAATTTCAATCACGATAATTTCAGAAAGTTATCAATAAATTTTTCAAATGAAACACATCTGCTTAACAAATTTCAGCAAAATGTGTTTTCTGTAATTTTGACAAATATCGTCAATTTGAAAAAATACATATGATTTTTTAAAGAAATAAGCCCATGCTTTTAAAAACAAAATTTACAAAATGTAGTAGCTGCTTAAATAATTATTCATCCTTCATTCGTTTTTATAGAAAAATTCAACATTGGACCTAATTTTCGAAGACGTTGAACGAACAGTTTCATAAATGCAACCGTAAAACATTGAAACAACTAAAACTTGTAATTAGGCAGATACTGAAAAAAATGGTGTAAAAAAATTACCGTGAAAAAGGACCAGACGTTCATTTGTGTTGGTCGGACAAATTGATTTTTCATCTGTATTTATGTCGAATTTTCAGTAAAAATCGGCTAGGAAAGGTACTTAGTTCGTTCACCGACCATTTGAACTTTCTATGCATGCTTTGTATCACTTGTACATTTAGAGTGCATTTTTATGATTTCATTACACTTACAAAACTGCCTTCGATGGGCAAGCTTATTTTTAAATGTTAGCTCCCTCGCGGCAGCTTTGTGGCCGTAAAGAAATTGTGACGAAGGTGAGTGTTTTGATGACTTTTATAATCATTGATTGTACACATTTTTGGAGTTAATGTACCATCGTTCATAATTTAATGATCCCTAGCATTACTCACTGGAAAAAAAGAAAAAGAAAAATCTCTGCCGACTGCAGGTGGAATCTATCTTCTGAATAAGTACCACGCAATTCTCTGGGACAAATTTTGTGGTTGTTGAAGTGCTGAAATTTTTCACAGTTTATAATATTTTCAGAATGTCACTAAACGTCATGTTCTGTTTACGTTATAATATAACTTTCTCCCTCTAGCGGGAGAAAGTGGCAGTTGGGTTCCTTATTCGCGAGAGTCTAATGGTTGAAGTCCAAAGAAATATTTTTTCGCCATTGCATGGGTTATAAATTCCGAACCCAGGAATCTCATTCCTTTTTATATATTGATCAATACTATTTCTAGTATGATACGTATCTCCAAATTTTCTATATGTACAAATGTGCTTCCCCTTTTTATCTGCCCCTCCTTATTCCAACTCTGTGGCCGGGGCCGACGTCCGTCTCTGTATCGCATTTACCGTGGCTTTTCTCTGCCATGATTTGAAATTGCAGGAAGCCTATGACGAAACGGCGACCCTAGGGACGCTTCGCGATCCCGGCACTGTCGTGTGTCGTCTAGAATGTAAATACGGGCTCAGCTAGAAAAATGTGACCGTCATACGGAGGTATGATGGTCACATTTTTCTATATTTACATTCTAGACACGCATTACGTGTTCGACCCATACATACTCCTGCTACGTCATGGCAGCATTTTCATTTTTTACGGGACTATGAGACCGGCAATCGAACCAACGATCACCCGTACCGAGGCTGTGGCTTAGGGGCATGCACACCGCCCCCTAGACTAGGTCCCCGTTTTTAATATATCGCATACTAATTTTTTTTTAATGTCACGAGTACTTTCAATAAAAATGTTTGGCTTTTACTATTCCCCGTCTTCCCTTGTTTCTTAGATTAAGACCTAGAAGAAATACTTCCGTACTTTCACCGATTGTGAGAATTTATTTATATGCATACGTTGTACAAGTATGGAGAGTACTTGAAAAAGTACACTGCAGGTAAACTTTGTCGCGTTAATACGAATCGTAATTATTAATTATGAGCCTATGTTAACCTTCCGAGGCTGTACACCTTTGTAGCGATTTTTAAAGTGGTCAAATTAACCCTCAGTAGTCACACTTAGCTAGAATCACGTTATAGTCATGCTGGGTCCATGGGACCCAGGCGTTTTTAAATTGTTATAAATAATGAAATAATGCATTGAGCGATATGAAAAAAATAGTGAGGTATAATTTGAACCTTGTTTAATACAAGGATATTGGTTAAAAAACAAAAATGAAAATTTAAATATGCAAAAAAAATTATGCAAAAAAACGTGAAAAATGACCTTTTTTACAAAAATTGCTGTAACTCTTGTAATTATTGACAAAAAATTTTTTTTAAAAATGGTTTTATAATCTGGAAACAATGTACTTTGAAATAGACATAGCGGTTTCTGTGGACTTTTCAAAAAGTATATTTATTTCATCCAACGCAGGGGCAATTTAGAAGGAAAGAATGAAACGCTTACGCATATAAAAAAATGTATGTTTTATTGGAAAAAAAGTTGTGTGGCATCAAAATAATTTGTTTGGGTTCCGTGGACCCAGTGTGACAATTAAGGGTTCCATTATGCGATTTTCGGCTTCAGATATCTCGACAACTATGCACGTTATGTTTGCTTTGGGTGTCTGGTTGAACCCAATAAATTCTGTTTTACGGCTGCAGAGTCATATTTTGAAAAAAAAAAAAAATCATTTATTAAAAAAAACTTGTTTGAATTCGAAATCGCGGTAAAAAAATGAAGCTCTGCGAGTTAATGTTGCGTCAGAATGACCCCATAAGCCCTCGAAGGGTCAAATAGCTCAACGTTTGAGTACTATGTAACAACAGCTATATCTGAGCCAATCTTTTTTCAATTTAAAAGGGAAACTCAAACAAAGTGAAATCTATCAATTAGATCTATCAATTTTAACTTCAAAGCTAGAAAGTGGCATGGCCATTAACGTCTCTAAATTTGTATATTTCTACGACGATGAGGCATTCGCCCTTTGCAATGTTATTGCATATGTGAACGTTTTGTTTATACGGCTATTACATGATTGAGGGATACTTCGCCAGGATAGGACAGAAGGGATACTTTGCTTACCCTGTAACAAATATAGGGATTTTGTCTGTTAGTTTAACACAACTTAGCTCAGCCCGGTGAACAAGGAACAACAGCTAATCGGTACTCTTTAACTTGTGTCGATCTTTAGAGTCTATACTAGTGACAAAACGAAGGGAACAAAAAAATGTCTGAAATTTTTAGGTCTTTTTCAAATTCCTCTATCTCGGTAAGAAATCACCATAGGATAAAATTGAAGGAAAGATTTTAAAGCTTTAAATCTTTAGTTTTTGAGTTTTTACTTTCAAATTTTGTGCGATCGTTTGTTATTAATGAATCAAAAGAAAAATCGCGAAGGAAAAATGTTCTATTTTTTTCCTTTCGAAATTGCAAGAAAATATTTTTTTTAAATTCATGACGCAATCAATCAGATCCTTTTTCCTGGTTTGTTCCTCTTTAATTTAAGCTTTGAAAGAGGTCTGTACGATCATTTGTCTGGGCCAATTTGACCCGAATAGTACTTCTTTCACCTGCCATTGATAACCCTTTGGTCGGATTTTATTGAAACAAATTAGGGATCCACTTTAACCCTTTCAATACGGCGAAAAAATCAGTTGAATGCGCCTCATTACCAGGAACAGTTATTTCTCCTCCAAGTGATTATTACGATGAAATAACTTTTCTGTCTGATACTTGCTCAATAAGAGTGCGAATTCCTCACCACTGAAATGCACCTATGTTTTTCAGTAACTGGGACATATGTTGTACCTGCCGTTATTACAAAAATTTTCCAGACTGGGACAGCATATGTCCCGTCAGGTGTGAAAAGGTTAAGGGGAGGGTAGGGGTTTCAGCGTGAAAAAATACACTTTTTTGCTATTTTTTTCATCTATATGGATAGAGTAAATTTATCGAAACCTTTTGTACATTGTTAAGGCAGGATTCTACTTTGAAACCATGAAAAAAACGCTATTTTCGTGAATTTTTTCTGAGAATACTATTAAAGATATCGATATGGGGTTTAAACTGTTCAATAAATACACTCTTTAAGTACATAAAAAAAAATTTAAATGTGTTTTATTCATTTTTTGTACACGTAAAATATGTTTAAAGCCAACGCCTCGAAAAGCAGGTACCGTTGCCGTGGTCGTGAAATCTTCCCGACGGATGGTCTGAAACAAAAAAATCAAATAGTTTCATGTTCAGTATGTCTTCAGGAACCGACCTAACTAGAATATTTTATATACGTGCAAAATTAACAAAATGGCGGCTAAAATACGAAAAAAATGCGTTTTTTTTGGGTCTTTTTTTGCAATAAAAAATAGTTCTAATCAAAATTTTAAGTTGATTGTAGTTAGGTCGGTTGGTACACACATATAGAAAATGTGTTCCAAATTTCATAAGGATCGGTTCAGTACTTTTTGAGTTATCACGACCACGGTACTTGAAAATGTCGTTTCGAGAAAAACGCGTTTAAAGTTTTGGTGAGTGATAGGTAGGTGCTCAGGTAGGTGCGTTCGAAAGGCGAAAAAGGATAGTTAGACTGCTTGGAACTTTATAAAATTTTGACCGAACATTCTTGAACATATTTACTTTCGAAAAATGTAAAAAAAAATTTTTTTTTTCAAAGTTTCAAAGTAGAATCCTGCCTTAAGTGTCATTTCAAGAACATTACGTGAAATTTGTACGCGAAAATATCCACAAACAAGCCGGTGACAAAGCTTTTCCAAGAACGCCTTTGGAAAAACACGATTTGCGGTGTTCACTGTATCTCAGCTAGAAATTATCTGAAATCAAGTACCATTAAAATTTAGTCAAAGTATCATCAAATCCTCCCCCAACGGTCTGATAATTTTTTTTTTTTTTTCATTTCTAAATTTTTGGTGGTCATGTAAAGTGAAAAGTGCTATTTTTCACGAAAATTCCGCGATTTTGGGGGTGGAAACCCCCCTCAATGTAAAAAAATCTCAAACTAACCGTTGGGGGGAGGTATTTTATATGTAGAAAATGTGTACCAAGATTGAAATAAATCGGTCATGTAGTTTTCAAATGGCAGTGAACACGGTCTTTGAAAAAATGGTTTCGAGAAAAACGCGTTTGAAGTTTTAGAAGCGAAAAAGTGATTTTTTTTCAATTTACACTGAATCATCGAGTGGACTCGTGGGAGGAGACTCCCTGCAGCAGCTTCGATGTCTTGAGCCAGTTTTTTTCAAGCCTTTGCCTTTTCCTGGCTTCTTTGCTCTGCTTCTCAGCTTGTATCTCGGCCCTGTTGATGCGACAGTTATCCTCTAATCTTACGTATTCGTGAGCGCTCGGCTCAACGCTGATGTTCATATCCGATAGAAAGGTAAGAAAAGCACCAGCACCTTCATTGAAAGTGCATGCCACGTAGGATGCAAATTCAATGATTTGTTTGCTGCCAGGTAATTTTTTCGGTGAAATCCTCCAAATTAGCTGGTTCAGACTTTCGTTGACATTTTGGGTAAAACCTCCAAGACACCTTTCAAGAAGTTCATCCTTGCTCAGATCTTCGTAAATCGGTTTGATTGCTTGTAAGGCATCTTCTGGAAGTGGAGTGTAATCGTGTTAAAAATTTTCCACTCCTGTTGTGGCCAGAGCTTTTTGATAAGGACACCACGAGTCCTCGCCGCTCAGGCACCTATCGTGTTGAGGGTTATCGTCTGTCGACTGCTGGTGGTACTACGTTGCCCAGATGGCATTTTTCATTTTATCTACCGAATCACAATTATGTCTTATTGCTGCTCCGCAGTATGGACTTAAATTATCGATGACTTTTCCGGTGAGTTTTCCTTCGCCGCCGAGTACTTTCCTTCACCGTTTTTTACCTAAATTTTTTCCTGTTTTCTCGACTTTATCTTCAACAGTATTTTTTACCAGATCACGTAGACGTTTTCTCATTCTCTTTTGCACGTGACCTACACATTCTTTTTTATTTATAGTAAAATTTTCACCGTAAGGTTTCGCTTTCACTAAATTGCCATAAGTTTTGCTATCGCCGTCTCCGACATAGTTGCTGGTCTTTGCTCCATACTTTTCCTCCATGTTACCTGATGGTCCGGTGTGATTGGCTTGACATTCATTATTATCAACGTGTTCTTCATGCCACTCTTCAAATTCAGTTGTATTCAATTTTTTTACCCCACATTTTGCAAGACTGACAATACAACGACTTACGAAAATATCAATAACTTTTCCAGTCCAATAACCAATCAATTAAGTGACGCCAAACAAGGAGGTAAAGCCTTGCTTCTGTCACGTGCCGTCGCGGGAAACGGTCAAAGTATCAGACTCCGAATTTGCCCTTGTTTTCTCTTTTTCTTCGTCTGCGGCGGAAAGGAGACATTTTTCAGCAGTCGATTCGACGTAGGAGCAAATCGATTTCATAATATCCAAATAAGACGATGTGGCTAAACAATTACTTGCAATGTCCATTAGACCGCAAAACTTATTGCAGCCTGTTAAACCTAAACCTAATTTACGCATTACGAAAACAAATCGAGTATTGATTTCGTAGCGATGACCAGTTTTCTCACTCGACGGTATATAGCGTAGATCACAATTGGCACATTTTACCTGGATTTGAAAGCCAAGACCTTTTTTACAACTTTTGAACGCAACTGAACCATCACACTGAGCACATTTCACCAAACTTGCAATTGTTGAGAAAACAAGCAAAAAATCGACGATTCTTTAATGATTTTCAACGTCTTCCGGCACGCTCGCACTGATATTCAACTTTATCTTTTTCGTGATGCAATTTTCGTATTAGCTTCATCCTTATTGTTTTTACGAGAATTAGGCCTTTTTTTCGATCTGCACAAATACGTTCTTGTATCTGTTCGGTCACCTCTTGAAACTTTAGACAATCTCGGCATTTTTAATCAGAAAATTTCTTGACGAAATTATAAAATCACTGAGAACAAGCCCTCGACCGAACGTACAACAACTAAGTGACGCTCGTTTCTCTTTTGAAAATATTGTACAGCTATAATATATGTATAAGGCTTTTGTTACCTCTCTTTACTCAATAAAACCTTTTGGAAACAGAATAATGGGAAGGACGATCACCAAGTGAATAAAATGCGTGCCTGCTCGTCAGCTGCGCGCTGCCTTTCCGACCGCCCGCAGCTGTCGGTGCTGCGGGCCCCGACACTGTAAGTGTTAGAGGAGCGGGACTAAATAGTCAATAACTTCGAGAGTTTTGCTCTGATTGGCTTGAAATTTTGGGATTATATTCTTGAAATTTTTAACTATAAGAAAAAACGACAAAAAATCGATTTTTCAAAAGTGCAAACCCCTACCCTCCCCTTAAACATTTCTTGATACGTTTACATAATTACAATCCGGAAAAGATGGGCATTTTATTTAAAATTCGTCCGGTTCAAAATGACCCAGTGTGGCAAAGTAGGGTTAAAGAAAAAACGACGCTTTTAACTTTAATAATCAATATCTCATGAACCAATCATCTATCACATGAAAGTTGATAGGCAGTTCGGAAAAGCTAAAAGTATTCCCTTTAGAGAAAAAATCAATTTTCAATAAAAAAAAAGTTTCATACGACATATCCATGAATTTTTTTTCTTCATGAGTTCGTCTCTTAACTTCCAAGAGGTACGACATCTTCGCAGATAACTATCGCGACCATTATGTTTAGCCATTTTTTCTAAGTTAAGAGTGTCCACAAAAAGTATCCAAAGAGTTAAGACGGAATGACACCTCATCGCGGTCGGTATGGTAGAACAATTATAGATTCCCAAAAATCTCTGAAACGGCTCTTCAGATCCCGTCGAAACTTTGCCAAACGACGTCAAATAGATAGACGAACGGCTGTCTGCCCCTCAAATTTTCTGAATTTGAGAAAAAAATGTAGATTGGCTTATCATAAGACAATCTAGTTTTTTTTCTAGATAGTCGTTTCAGAGATTTTTGGGAATCTATAATTGTTCTACCATACCGACCGCGATGAGGTGTCATTCCGTCTTAAGTTGCCCCGATGTTTTACTCCCGGTGGCCTAAAAGATTGAAGTTAGGAATTTTTGTAAAAATAATTAAAGGAACGACATTATTGTTTTTAATTAATCATCATTAATTTGTTTCTAGGTAAAAAAATTGTTTATTGAGATTTATCGGTATTTTCGCTCATGTCAAGTGACAATACGAGGGAGAAAAAAATTGTTTTTTTTTTAATGAAAAAAATCATCCTTTTTAATTTTGAAGATATAAGTTTATTCGCTTGCCAATTTCTCATTGGAAAATAACAATTATACCCTCTCAGAGTAAAAAACTCCATTTCTTAACATTTTCTTTCTGTTTCAAAATTAACTCTGTTTTGAAAGTTGTATACCCCTCCTCCCCGTATTTCCTATAAAGCTCTTAACACGGGATTTATTTTCTGCTAAATTGTTATATTGTGAATTTAAGCTTTTGAAATGAAAACAATACTTTTCAGTACACAAACATTTTACTGAAGAAAGTTATACACAAAAAAATCTAATTTTTAAATTGATTATGGTTGACGGCATTTGACTGACAATGAGCCGGAAGTTGCTCGTCTTGTAATCCTGATTCAAGAAGGCGAACATACACGTTCCTGTTTAACTGTACAGTCGAACGCTAGAACTAAACCCATCAGGTATACTCTAGCGTGTATAGCCCGTTTAAGTGAACGAATAAAACAAAACTACAGGACAAATATGAATTTGTCCTGAAGCGAACATGCGCAAAGAAAAATGCCTAGACATTCAGGTATCGAAAGGACAAAAATATCTCAGCAATTTCATAATTTTTAACCTGAGAGTTGCGTAGTTGGGAAGTCGAAATTCTTCGTCGATAATTTTTTTCTTAACCATGCATGCCAAGACCTTGCACGGTATTTCCAGTGTACTTGTGTGGTTCATAAGTTGTATTTTTCTACAATGGTGATATCATTTTTTATTATAATAATGTTATCTTTTGAATAACAAAAAAAACGTTTTCAATGAGATTATTTCTAAGGTCTAACAATTTTGTGTACAACATTTCTTGTACATTTGCATAATACGTACATTATAGTTGTCTATTACATCAATCATTTTTTTTGTACAGTTGATTAGTGGAAAAGCATAATGAAACCACTATTTGAATTTAAACAGATAACAATTATTTGTAAGGTAAACCATAACTTCTTATAAGGTAGAGCGAACAACCATGTTTTTGAGGAGATTTTTTTAACTTTTAAAAAGTTTCTGCTATACCGGCAGTCATAAAGGGCTAAACATTTAACAGATGACCCCGCACGTATCAAGCCTGGATTGAGACCATCGATGACATCTATGCGGCTGAAAAATCTTCATATTAAAATTCTATAGCTAATCTAAGCTAAACTAACCTAAGCGACCAAAAAGTTCATACGGTTTTGAACTTCTTATGGAGGCGCTTTTTTAGTTAGAGTCCTTTCGTGTGAAAAGGACCACATCAATCACTGTATGGAGAAGAGAGCTAGGTGTGCCGACGATGAAGTATCTGATAAGAGAAAGGGCTTTACGATATATTGTGAAAGCATTAGGAATGCCTGAAAAAAGATGGCCAAAAATTTGTCTCATGGAGGAAGTAAGGGCCATTGTGAATCATGTGCCGTCGAAGTGGGGGGAGTGCTTAAAGCATGTATTAACGGAAATGGGGGCGCAGATTATAATCGGGATGATTTGGGAATGGAGAGAAGTGAGAGAAATTGAAGCAAGAATAAAGGTGGGATTAGAAAATTTAAAAAACGAGACGTTGAAGAAAGAGGTGGAGAAAATAAAGGGTTCGACGTACAATTATAGATATAAGTTTATTGTGAAGGATGATATTATGCCCTGGAAATATTGGTCTGAGGTAAATGTGAAGGGTAAAGACAAATAAATGTGGGCTAGAATAAGATGTCGAAATGTTGGAAGAGCGGGAACGAAAGGAGAGAGTGACTGGATATGCAGAATTTGTGATGAGCAGGATGAGACCCTGGAGCATTCATTGTTGTGTAAAAAAAGCAGAGAGATGGTGACGGAAAATGCGACAAAATGCGTGGAGGAATGGCTGGAAGGAATTGATGAAGTGGCGATTATTGGGGAAGTAATAAACATGTTGGGAGGAAAAATACAGAAAGGGATTTGTGCATATTTCAGGGAGATTGAGGAAGCGTGGAGTAAATGGAGTTTGGAATGAGAGACTGCGAGAGGGGAAGAATAAATGGGTTTTTAGGCGAGTGGTGAGCAGATGTAAGGCATACAGATTGATGGATAAGGATGAAACGAAAGAGATAAGATTTGTTAATATATATTTTCTGACATTGTATAAGTTTTGTAAAAATCTCTTTTAAAGTTATGCAAATAAAACTCTATTGATTGAGTTAGAGTCCTTTCGCCTACCGCGAGACGGACTGCTTTATTAGTGTGAATCCCGTCGCTTCTTACAGAACGGCTCATACTAAACAAGCACCTCAATCCATGAGAGCTGAGGGGACTTACACTAAAGGAGCGCACTTATTTGTTAGAGGCGACGGAATTGGCATTAATAAATCACCTCGTTTTCTCCGAGGCCAGGGTACTCACACTAATAAAGCACCCCATTTTATAAGAGGCGAGGGAACTCACCTGAATAAAGCACTCCTTGCGAGAGCCGAGAGGAATGATACTAAAAAATACTCCGATACAAACTTCAAAATCATACTATTATACAACCCCCTCGTAGTGAACTATTGAAACTTGTTTCTAAAGGCTATTTATTCACTTACTGAAGGCTACTTAAATACTTGTTTTACCGATACTACTGATATTTCGGAACAAAGAAAAGAAGAAGATACACCTTGTGCTGTGTCAAAAGACGAACCACGTATATCTCTTCGCCGCAAGTATCTCTTCGATAAGTGTTCTCTATGATATAGATTTTCCATTATTTTATCTGACGATGATTGCTGTGATGAAGCATACGAAAAGAAAAAGGAAAATCGAAATTTTCACTAATTCCATCGTCAAAAAATTCAAGAACCCAGAAGTAAATCTAGTCCCGTACATTCAATGTACGAATCTGCGGTACTGTGTGTTGTAGAAGCGTGGTGCCACGCGACATGCATGGTTCTCTTCATTTTTCGCCATGGATACCCTCTACCAAAACAACATTAAAAATATACTGTAAAGCAAAGTTTTTGTTATAATCAAAATTAGAAGTCTGTCTTTAACATATAACTAAAACAAATGTTTTTTCTTATATAGGTGAAAATAAAATTGGGCGAAAAAAGCACCTCTACTTTTTGTTTTCATTACATATATTTTTTTTCTTAATAATAATCGGTTACGCTGTTTTCAAGAAAAACTACTTTTTTATTTTGCTTCCCCCCTCCATAATTCCTACAAAAATGCAATGGTAAACAAGGTTGATCTTTGCAGAATTTTGTAGCCACATAGATGCCAATCTAGACTTGACAAGCTTACACCCCTAGGCCCTTTCTTCTAATTCATACATTCCCATAAATGCCGCAGTTAGCATCGTTACCAATTCAGATTAATTTTACCGCGAGAGGCGCAATCCACAGTTAGACATGTGCATTCCATTAATCTTAAGGCGGTCATCCCACGTGACAAGTAAAAAAATCGTAATTTTTGTTTGCCACATATTGAAAAAAATGTGTGCGTGTTATTTGGACCCGGCATAGACTAATGGTGAGTTAACATTTTCTTTGCGTAAATTGTACTTGAACTTTTAAAGGCGTTATTCTCAAAACTGTATTTTTCAAATTGGCTTCCATTACATCTCGAAAACTATTAAACGGATTTTGCTAAAGTTTTTATGGTATGGTTAGCACATCTATAGTTCTCACCCCAACTAGAATATTTCTGATATCTGCCATAGGTTTTTTTAAGCTGAAAAAGTCGAAAAAAATCACTAAACTTGGAACGGAACTTTTAAACGGTGTAAAGTCTATTCAACTTGTTATTTTTGTTTGATAAAATTCAGAGGCACTGTAAAAATGTTAATAAATGTGTGGTCAAAATTCAAAGATAGTGTGCTCTAATGGTTTATCTAAAAACATCCTAAAAAGCGAAAAAAATGGCTGTCACATGGGATGACCCCGTTAAGATACGTTATCACACATGCGGTCGCTAAAAATCCTGAGCCCAAGTCGTCCTCTCGACAGGTTATATTTCGGGAAAACGAAGAGGTAAAGGCTGTGTCAAAATGGCCTGGCATTTTAACTTATTAATAAAAAATATTATTTATTTGAAAAGTACAAATATTTTTATTTTAATACAAGGTACTAACACGGAGGTTATGTGTGAAACACAATATCCAATAAATGGCCGCCTCGTCCCTGTTTGCAAACGTTCGATCTTTTGACGACATTTTCAATAACATTTTGGCATAATTGCGGACTAATTTCGTTAATGGTGCGTGCAATTTCTTCCTTGAGCTCCGGAATGGTATGTGTATCATTGTCATACACTTTTTCTTTTAGACAACTCCAAAGAAAGAAGTCAAATGGCGTCACATCGCTCCCGATCTTGGTGGCTAATTCACATCGCCGCGGCGCGAGATAACACGATCATGTAACTTCGTCTGCAATAACTGCATTGTTTCGCCCGCAGTGTGGCAGGTTGCGGACTTTTTGAACCGTCCCTGCAAAATTTTCACCAATTTTGTAATGAATTTTCACATTACTATGCGTTGATCGATCGTGTATTTCTTCACGACTAAACCTCAATACTTCCTGATGCCAGTTGTAAAAAATTAGTACTCTCTGTTCGCCACAAAAAATGGTGCGCGATTTAAGTTGTCAGGTGATTTTGAGACGCCCTTTAGATCTTCGACTTTTAGCAGAGCAAATGGCGTTCTTTTTCCTCTGTATTTTTTAAATCATAGATCTCGGAGGTTACTTGGTATCTGCGAGACGGCTATCTTTCTCGGATTCATGGCGGCTCAATTGATGTGCACCTTCCTCTTAAGGGGCACTGTTGCAGCTTGCCGCCAGAAAACTAAAGCGACTATCTTGAAATATTAATCGTGTCTTGACAAACTTCGCCGTGTACTCTATCGTCCATTCTTAAGGGAGGTTTCTACTTCGTTGGGCCAAAAAATGTTCGATGTTTCACCAATTTTTATGCGAAAAATATTGAATATACAATGTCGAAATTTTGTATGTTTACTAAGCGGTCTTTATTGAACATGATAATATTTTTTAAAGTTTGACAAAACATGCCACTGAGAATGAGAGAAGCCACGTATGTCGGTACGCCGACGATGATATTCTTCGCTTGCGAAAGTCCTAAGTCCTGAACGGGTAACCTGAAGCTAAAATTCAAACATACTTTTACTTTGTACAAGATTGTGTAAAAGACGAACTAGAATCGAGGAGAAAAATTGAAAAAT